>CM042836.1:179887563-179999922 GCA_023653725.1 Bungarus multicinctus
TCAGATAAGAGGAAAGGCCTTCCCTTGAAGGTTCCTTCTGCCTGAGCAGGGGTTGGATAGGAAGCCCACGGTCCCTTCCAACCTCTTGTTATTCTGTTATTCTCTTTGGGATCATGATTTGCTGATGCAGCTTTTGAAGGCATTCATCTATGTTGTTCGAGCAGAACATTTGGGAGACATTAGTCACATGAGGTGTAGAAGTGTGTGTGAGACTTCTCACGTTAGTCCTTCTCCTTCTTGGTCAGGAATGAGACAGATCCCCCTCTCAGCTTTTCAGGGAAATTATGGCCTTCAGGGACGGTAGGAATGAAAACCGTCTTTGTTAGTCACTGATTTGTGTGTGGTTAAAAAGTTGTTTTCCTGCATCAGAGAGAATCTCCAAGAGCAGACAAAAATCCAGTTCAGTGGCCATATGGACTATTAAATTGGAGTTGGAGTCCCAACATAATATAAAAAGGAAGCTCAATCCGTGGCACTTCCTAGAGGCTTTCTCCTCAATTAGGACTATAGTAGACCTTTCTACAAGAAACATATACTATTAAAAGGCCAAAACATTTATAGAATAGAATAGAATAGAATAGAATAGAATAGAATAGAATAGAATAGAATAGAATAGAATAGAATAGAATAGAATAATTTATTGGCCGAGTGTGATTGGACACACAAGGAATTTGTCTTGGTGTAAATACTCTCAGTATACATAAGGAAAAGATACATTCATTAAGAATCAAGAATTGTAACGTAGCCCACTTCATTAGATGCATCTGGTAGCTTGGCTGATTTAGGATTTCAATGTGGGGTGAAGACAGAGAAGCAAAGGGTGGGACTAAAGGGCCATTCATCAGTATTAGAATGAGATGAAGGATTTCTGCCCAGATCAACCCCGGTTCTAGGTATATACAGAACATCTGAATGGGCAAAAGGACACCAGTCAACTTCGACTGCAGCTAAACTCATGAGGTTTCCCCAAAGAATGGAGGCTAATGGCATTGTCTGGCTTCCTGGCCCATCTAAGTGGCTGTATTGTTTACCAGGATGAACCATAGCAATACCAATAGCACTTAGACTTATATACTGCTTTACAGTGCTTCACAGCCCTCTCTAAGCGGTTTAAAGTGTCAGCTGCTTGCCCCCAATAATCTGGCTCCTAATTTTATCCAGTTTGGAAGAATAGAAGGCTGAGTCAACTTTGAGCTGGTCGGATCGAACTGCTGGCTGTGTGTAGAGTAAGGCTGCAATAGTGCATTATAATAGGATGGATGGAAGGAATAAAACTAGCAATAGCATTTAGATTTATATGCCGCTTTACAATGCTTTGCAGCCCTCTCTAAGTGGTTTACAGAGTCAGCCTCTTGCCCCCAACAATCTGGATCCTCATTTTACCCACTTTGGAAGGATGGCAGTCTGAGTCAACCTTGAGCCTGGTGGGATTCGAACTGCCAAATTGCAGGCAGCCGGCAGAAGTAGCCTGCAGGACTGCATTCGAGCCACTGCACCAAACCATATTTGGCATTTTGTCCTTGTCTCTAAGATCCTCTTGATGTTGAGTTTAGAAAGAGGTGCTTCTGTTTTTAAAAGGGAGAGAAAAGATACAATCATGTCATTTCTTGGCGGACTTAAGATCTCCTTTATTAGCAGGGAAAACCAAACCGATAAAAATGTTTCACTTCCTTTCAAGGGGTTTTGGTCTCACTTCTCTATTTAAATCAAGCGCTGTGCACCCGTTCCCGATCCAAACTAAACAGTAATAAGTAGTCTCGTCTTCCACCAAGGCACCTGTGAGGGTCAGAGACATGGTGTTCCCTGACCTGGAGCCAGAAAAGCGGGCTGGAACCCCTGAAGGCCTTCTGCTGGTGCTGTGTATTAAGAGCCTTGGGATCTCCTCTGCCTTCTGCTGGATCCATCGCGGGTAATTGTTGTCAGTGATGGTTCCTGCACTGTATCTACAGGACACGGTGATGGTCCCTCCTGGAGCGACAAAATCTGCATCTTTCAAACTCTGAAGCTGCTGGATGCTGGCTCCTGAAAGAGGATGTGGAATTTAGGGAGCAAAAGGGAATATGGGAATTAAGGAACATAAGGTGACTCTACCCTATACAGCCAAACCACAGCCAGCAATTGCTGCACTGCATTCCACATGGAGACCATAATCAAAAGGATTTTTCCCTCCTATTTTCTGATTCTATTAGTCTCACCTAAGGAAGACAGGATGGTGAGGAACAGCAGCACCCAAGCCATGGTGGACAATTAGATAACCTTCCTTGAGGAATCCCTCAGTCATTGGCTTCAACCTGGCCTCTCTTAAATCCCTAGAGGGAGGAATACAATTAGCATGCAAATTAGATTGTTCTTAAAAGCATGCTGCTCCCTGCTTTGGCCAATCAGGAGGAGTGTACAGTTAGGAAAAGGTGCAGACTGTAAGTTATTGATTAACACATGACATTTGTGAGCTTAGAGATGAATCGATAAATAGGTTGAATAAGGTTCATAGCATGAACTGGAGAATCCTAGGATGAAATCCCAACTCTACCCTTAAGATCGTTGGGTTGTCTTCATCCATGGTCTTCATTTGCTCTATTTCACTCTGTATAATTTCTCCAAGAAAATAGTAAAATTATCAAGATACTTCAAGGTGCCTTTTCCCCCCAAAAAAAAGACAACTGGACTATTTTTTTTCTTGAGAAAGAATTGATTCTTTCCTTGAAGAAAAAGTTTCGCTTCTCATTCAAGTGGCTTCATCAGTTCTGACAGGATAGTGGGAAGATGTGTCAGAACTGATGAAGCCTCTTGGATGAGAAGGGAAACTTCTTCGAAGAAAGAACATTTCTCCCTTGAGGAAAAACATAGTCGAGTTGCATTTTGGGAGAAAAAAAATCACCTTTGAGACAACCATGACCTAGATGACTGAGAATCTCTTTAGACCTCAAGAAGTCAAGCAGGAAAGACAATATATCAGCGTAAGAAAGAACCCCAAGATTCTTATTCAGGATCAGGGGTGGGATTCAAATTTTTTAACAACCGGTTCTGTAGGCGTGGCTTAGTTGGTGGGTGTGGCTTGGTGATCATGTGACTGGGTGGGCATGGCTTTATGATCATGTTATTGCCTGGGCGTGGCCAACTCAACATCACTCACATTGAGGCACGCATCTCCTCGCCTGGCCTCTCGTGACTGTGGGGATGCTGCAACAGTCGTAAGTGTGAAAAGTGGTCATAAGTCACTTTTTTCAGTGCCATTGTAACTTTGAATGGTCACTCCACACAAGCAAAGTACCAGCAAAGGAGGAGGAAAAAAAACCCCAGAGAAGTTCCTGAGACAGGAAGTCTAGTCCTGCCAAGAATGTAATAAGGGTTAACAGAGAGGCAGTTTCTGAAAGCAACACCAGAATGTTTCCTTCCTGCCTTCCTTACAGGATTAGGCCAGGAATTTCTTCTAACAACCGATTCTCTGAACTGCTTAGAGTGTTAACAACTGGTTCTATCGAATAGATGCGAACTGGTAGAATCCCACCCCGTTCAGGATCCAGTAGACCTCACAAATTGGAGCATTTATTTCTTTGTTTGCTTAAATGTATTAATATTATAGCTCTTTCCCATGTATTCTATTATGTTTTGGTTTTCACCGTTTTTGCTGGTTGTGTTTCTTGAGAAGAGAAATAAGATATGAAAGGGAGCTGGGGAATAAATTCCATACTGGCTTCTCCACTACAAAGAATTCAAGGTGGAATATCATGACTCAGAAGTAAACTCCTCAGTCTAGTTGATTGTCATCCTTCGTTTCTCCCTTCTGCGTTTCTATCCTATGCTATAAACCACCATTGCAATTAGACCAACCTAGGGATATTACCAGCCTTATCTAGAGGGAAAAACATGTTTTCTCATTCCTGCCATCAACCTGAAAACCCAGCATTCATAAACTAGAATTCCTCCTTGGACTAAAATGTCAGACTGAGTTTGACGTGGCAATCCTGACTTCTAACTGGTGGAGTCAATATAACCTCAAGGTAGTTTTGGTGTTGGCCAAGGCAGGTGCCTAGACTCTTTTTGTTAAAATGAAAAAGAAACCTAGTGACCAACCTCAAATGAAATGGCAAGTTTACACCCACTTTTTCATGACTCTAAAGATGGCGGGTGAGAAGGAGGAATGGGAAGGAAAGCATAGTTTTGAACTAGAAACACAGAATTTAAAAAAAAACTAAAGTGGAAGACAAACAAAACCATAAAGGAGAAGTCCATTTGTAAACAATGTAAGAATGCTTCCATAGTTCAAACAGACAAAATTGGAAGAACTGTTGATAGAGCCAGAAAAGGGACCTGAGATTTTAAAAGGGTCTCTTAGTTTGCTTGTATATCAGATCTAAGGTGTTATGAATTCCATGAATTTCTAATTTTTCTGCTCCTTTTGATATAGAGTTTCTCACTCTTTCTGTACATGATGCTGAATGAGAAGGGGACTGATTCAAAACAACCGGGGCCGAAATCTCAAAAAAAACAAAGAATAAAGGACATTTTCCACCAAGGAGGTGCAATTTCAAAGGGGAGAGAAAGGTTAGATTGGAAAAGGAAGATTGATGGACTCAGAAGAAGCTTCCCTGAACAGAAACGATCAATAAGAACCAAAAAGTGGGTGTCCAGATCAGAAGGTGGGTAAGATCAGGAGGAGAGAAGGCCAATCCATAGTAGGAATGTTGCATATATGTTGCTCAAATTTGGGATATTATGTGAAGTGCATTGAGTGGATCTGAATATTAAATGAGATGTACTCACAGGTCAACTGATCCCATTCCATCTACCCACTATAAAGTCCCAGTCCAGTTGCAGCATCCTTCTGAAACTCAGATATCATCACATCCCCAAGAGTCTAAAACAGAGTGACACGAGTGAGGAAACACCTGACAGTTGGGAAGGGTAAGAGGAACCAAGAACAATATGTCACACATTTGCAAGTCATGTATATCGGACGTCACCTGCTGCAAGGTTTTTGTTCAGCTCTTCAATGGGGTTGTATCATTGTGCAGTTGTCAGCACTTGCAACATACAGGCAATAATAATTGGCTTCATCCTCTACCTGAAGATTGGAGATGGTTAACACGGCAGATGTTTCAGAGTTTTCAATAGAACCGGAGAATCGTTCTGGGATTCCAGAGGCTCTGCGGCTGTCACCATATATAAGGAGTTTGGGGGCATTTCCAGGTTTCTGTTGATACCAGGAGGATCGGTATGATCCAAGGGTTCCACTGCTTATAGAACAAGTGATTCGGATTGTCCCTCGAAGAGATCCAGCCACAGATTCTGGTTGATTCATGACAACTTGGGAAAAAGTCCCTGAAAGACAACAAAGATGACAGGAAAGACTCTATCAGCATCATCTCCATTTCAATCAGAAGAAATGTGGGGTAGGAACAGAAATAAGGAAATGGATCTCTGAATGATCAGTAAATGGAGGAAGGCTACAGTCACAGCAGCTTTAGTAGAAATCCCAAGACATAAATTACCCATAAAAGAGGAGGAGACGATGAGAAGGAGACACAGCCAAGCCATGGTTGGAGGTGGGGGTCAGAAGTAAATTGTCTGCAGATCCATCTGTCCTCTCTGCTCTTAAGCCTTTGGCCAGTGGGGAATTCAAATTCATGCAAATGATCTTCCTGCTCATTGGAATCATCCTGAGATATCAAAGCCTGCTTCAGATAAGAGGACAGGCCTTCCCTTGAAGGTTCCTTCCTGCCTGAGCAGGGGTTGGACTAGAAGACCTCCAAGGTCCCTTCCAACTCTGTTATTCTCTTTGGGGATCATGATATGTTGATGCAGCTTTTGAAGGCACCATCCTGTTTGGCTGAGCGAGAACATTTGGAAAGGACTTCAGCTCACCTGAGGTGTAGAAAGCGTGTGTGTGAAAATTGTCCTCATTTTATGTCCTTCATCCTTCCTTCTTCAGTGTGAGACAGACCCCTCTCAGCTTTTTAGGGAAATTGTGACTTACTTCAGGGATGTTAGGAATGACAACCATCTATGTTGGATCACAAGTTCATGTTTTCCTGAAAAATTGTTGTGCACATCTGACGGGATCTCCAAGAGTTGACAATAATCCAGTTCAGAGCCCACATGAACTGCTAAGATTGGAGCTGATGCCCCGCCATAATATAAATAGGAAGCACAATCCATTTATTTATTTGTTTAAATTGATTAATATTCAAACTCTTTCCCATGCATTCTGTTATATTTTGATTCTTTTTCTGTTTTCTGCCCCTTGAGAAGGGAAATAACACATTTTCTCATCATTAGTGACAGCCTGAATAACAAGCCTTCTTAAACTAGAACTCTGTGGAGTAAATTTTCAGAATAAGTTTTGAAAACATGGCAATCCTGACCTCTACTGGTTATTTCTCTCAAGTCTCAAGATACTTTTCAGGGTGCTGGGCAAAGCAGATGCCAAGTTTCTCTTTGTCACAATATAGGAGAAGCATAGTGACCTACATCAAATGAAAATAGCATGTTTAAATTTATTTTTTCATGACCCTAAAGGAGGTGAAGGAGAAGGAAGAATGGGAAAATAAGGGAACGTAGGTAGGACCAGAGGTGGAATTCAGCAGGTTCTGACCATTTCTGCAGAAATTTTGAGTAGTTCGGAGAACCAGCAAATCCCACCTCTGACTGGAGATTTTACAGTATCCTTCCCTGCCACACCCACCAAGCCACGCCCACAGAAACGGCAGGAAAAATTTTTGAATCTCACCACTGGTTAAGACTCTAACCCTAGACCTAACTCTAACCCTATAAAACCATAGATTTTTAAAAGAAAAAATCGCCTAATGTTTAAGACCAACAAAAGCAACCAAGGAGAGTTCGGTTGTAGACAATGTGAGAGGGACTGAAGATGCTCAAGGAGAGAGAATTGGAAGAATTATTGACAAAGCCAGAAAAATGAGTGGAGCTTTTAAAGAGTCTCTTATTTTGCTCATGTTTCTGCTGATCCCAGGAGCTGTATTAATCTCCAATATTTCCTCTCATTTTGTTAACAACAATTCCTGATTTTTTCTCTGTGGGATGCTGAAAGGGAACGGGCGCGATTAAGGAGAACCTGGACCAAAAGACCTGAAAGGAAGCAAAGAGAAAGTTTCGGTCCAAGCGGTGTAATTCCAAAGGGGAGAGAAACGTTAGATGTGAAAGGGAAGAGCGAAGGACTCCAAAGAAGCTTCTCTGATTAGAATTGATCCATAAGATCGTGAGCGTCCCAGATCAGAAGGGTTGATGTTAGAAAATGAAACTTTTCCATCATTATGGCAGTGGACCAGTGGTGGGACTCAATTTTTTTTACTACTGGTTATCTGGGCAGGGCTTGGTGGGTGTGGCTTGGTGGGCGTGGCAGGGGAAGGATACTGCAAAGTCCCCCTTCCCTCCTCATCCACTAACCTGCTTTCCAGCTCTGTTCTCCTGTTCAGGGCAACCAAAGGAGACCCAGCTGATCAACTGGGACTCAATGGGAGGTGGAGAATAGAGGGGGTGAGCCAGTCAGAGGCAGGATTTGCTGGTTCTCCGAACTACTTAAATTTCTGCTACAGGTTCTCCAGAACTGGTCGGAACCGGCTGAATACCCCCTTTGCAGTGGATAGAAAAGGAAGAGACATGGCTAGGTTATAGTTGGAATGTGGGATAAGGATCCACAATATGGCTGTTTATCTGGGTGAATCCCTATGTTAAATGATTCATAATCCATAATTCAACAGATCCTTTTCCTTCCACCCACCATGAAATCCCAGACTGATCACGACATCCCTCTGGAATTCAGATACCATCAGATCTCTAAGAGTCTAAGTGGCTGTGTCAGCAAGGAGGAAGCAGCCGAGAATCTGAGAAGGCTGAGAGGAACCAAGAAGAAGAAGATGTCACACATTGGCTAGTCATGCATAATAGACATCACAAGCTACAAGGTTTTTGTTCAGCTCTTCAGTGGGATTGTATCACTGTGTACTTGCCACCACCTGCATAAGAGAGGCAATAATAATCGGCTTCATCCTCTGCCTCAATATCGGACATGCTTAACACAGCAGATGTTCTAGAGTTTTCAACAGAACCGGAGAATCGTGCTGGGATTCCAGAGGCTCTGCTGCTGTCATCATATATAAGGAGTTTGGGGGGATATCCAGGCTTCTGTTGATACCAGGAGGAGTCGTATGTTCCAATTGTTCCCCTGCTTACAGTACAAGAGATTTGGATTGTCCCTCCAAGAGATCCAGACACAGAGGCTGGTTGGTTCAGGACAAACTGGGAAAAAGTCCCTGGAAGAAAGTAAAGATGAACAGGAAAGACTCAATAAATACAATGTTCACTTAAGCAAGAGAGACAGATGTGGTAGGAACAGAAATGTGAAAGTCAAAGTAGAGGAGAAACCAGTTCTCTGAATTGTTAGGAGAGGGGAAAGACTCTACGTCATAGCCATTTTTAATAGAAATCCCAAGTCATCAATTATCCATAAAGTAAGTGGAGAGGATGAGAAGTGACACCCAAGCCATGGTTGGAGATGGGATCAGGATTGATTCCTCTGACGATCCAGCTGCCCTCTCTGCTCTTAAGCCTTTGGCCAGTGGGGAATTCAAATTCATGCAAATTCATGCTGCTTATCAGTTCCTCCTCAAATACGAGAGCCTGCTTCAGGTGAAAAGAAAAACCACCCTGTGAAGGTTCTTTCTCTTCAAGCATTAAGATTTGCTGGTGCAGCACAACTTCCTGCTTTGGCTGAGTGAGAACTTTTGGGAAGGACTTCAGAGCAACTGCGGGTGGCAAAGCTTGCATGAGAAATGTCCTCACTTACTCTCCCTGATCCATGTTAGTTCATGCCAACCCTAACCCTAACCCCTCACAGCTCTTCAGGGAAATGGTGGCCCATTTTAGAGGTATTGGGAAGAACAACGGTTAGGTCACAAGTTTATGATTTCCAGAAATCCTGCAATGCTACAATGCTCATCAGAGTAGACAAAAAAAAAATCAGTTCAGAGGCTACATGTGCTACATGCCCCCCCCCTCTCCCCCCATGATACAAGACAACCAGGACCAAACTCTTGAAAGGAAGCAAAGTGTAAAGAACAGTTCCCACCAAGGCGCTATAATTTGAAAGAGGAGAGATACGTTAGATCTGAATGGGGAGAGTGACGGACTCAGAAAAACCACCCCGAACAGAAATGATCAATAAGAATCAAAAAGTGAGTGTCCAGATCAGAAGGTGGGTAAGAAGAAGAGATGTAAACCAGCCCAAAGCTGGAAAGTGGGCTAAAGGTGGACAATATGCCTGAGATCTCCAAATAGACCATCATGCGAAGTGTTCTGGTTCATCTTTATGTAAGTCATGCAGTCATAAGTCAACTGATCCCATTCCACCCACCTGCCATAAAGTCCCAGTCCAATTGCAGCATCCTTCTAAAACTCAGAGGTCATCACATCCCCAAGAGTCTAAAACAGAATGACAAGAGTGAGGAAACACCTGACAGTTGGGGAAGGCTAAGAGGAACCGAGAACAATAGTCACACATTTGCAAGTCGTGCATATCGGACATCACCTGCTGCAAGGTTTTTGTCCAACACTTCAGTGGGATTGTAGCACTGTGTACTGGCCACCACCTATATAATACAGGCAATAATAATTGGCTTCATCCTCTGCCTGAAGATTGGAGATGGTTAACACAGCAGATGTTTTAGAGTTTTCAATAGAACCGGAGAATCTTTCTGGGATTCCAGAGGCTCTGCTGCTGTCATCATATATAAGGAGTTTGGGGGCATTTCCAGGTTTCTGTTGATACCAGGAAGAATCCTCTGCATCAAGGGATCCACTGCTTATAGAACAAGTGATTCGGATGGTTGCTCCAGGAGATCCAGACACAGATTCTGGTTGAGTCAGGACAACTTGGGAAAAAGTCCCTGAAAGACAACAAAGATGACAGGAAAGACTCTATCAGCACCATCTTCATTTCAATCAGAAGAAATGTGGGGTAGGAACAGAAATAAGGAAATGGATCTCTGAATGATCAGTAGATGGAGGAAGGATACAGTCACAGCAGCCTTTTAGTAGAAATCCCAAGACATAAATTACCCATAAAAGAGGAGGAAACGATGAGAATAAGACACAGCCAAGCCATGGTTGGAGGTGGGGGTCAGAAGTGAATTGTCTGCAGATCCATCTGTCCTCTCTGCTCTTAAGCCTTTGGCCAGTGGGGAATTCAAATTCATGCAAATGATCTTCCTGCTCATTGTGAGATATCCTGAGATATCAAAGCCTGCTTCATCCTGAGATATCAAAGCCTGCTTCAGATAAGAGGAAAGGCCTTCCCTTGAAGGTTCCTTCCTGCCTGAGCAGGGGTTGGACTAGAAGACCTCCAAGGTCCCTTCCAACTCTTGTTATTCTGTTATTCTCTTTGGGGATCATGATTTGCTGATGCAGCTTTTGAAGGCACCATCCTGTTTGTCTGAGCGAGAACATTTGGGAAGGACTTCAGCTCACCTGAGGTGTAGAAAGTGTGTGTGAGAATTTTCCTCACTTTATCTCCTTCCTCCTTCCTTGTTCAGGATGAGACAGATCCCTCTCAGCTTTTCAGGGAAATTATGGCCTTCAGGAATGGTAGGAATGAAAACCGTCTTTGTTAGTCACTGATTTGTGTGTTCCTGAAAAGTTGTTTTCCTGCATCAGAGAGAATCTCCAAGAGCAGACAAAAATCCAGTTCAGTGGCCATATGGACTATTAAATTGGAGTTGGAGTCCCAACATAATATAAAAAGGAAGCTCAATCCGTGGCACTTCCTAGAGGCTTTCTCCTCAATTAGGACTATAGTAGACCTTTCTACAAGAAACATATACTATTAAAAGGCCAAAACATTTATAGAATAGAATAGAATAGAATAGAATAGAATAGAATAGAATAGAATAGAATAGAATAGAATAGAATAGAATAGAATAATTTATTGGCCGAGTGTGATTGGACACACAAGGAATTTGTCTTGGTGCAAATGCTCTCAGTATACATAAGGAAAAGATACATTCATTAAGAATCACGAATCATAACGTAGCCCACTTCATTAGATGCATCTGGTAGCTTGGCTGATTTAGGATTTCAATGTGGGGTGAAGACAGAGAAGCAAAGGGTGGGACTAAAGGGCCATTCATCAGTATTAGAATGAGATGAAGGATTTCTGCCCAGATCAACCCCGGTTCTAGGTATATACAGAACATCTGAATGGGCAAAAGGACACCAGTCAACTTCGACTGCAGCTAAACTCATGAGGTTTCCCCAAAGAATGGAGGCTAATGGCATTGTCTGGCTTCCTGGCCCATCTAAGTGACTATATTGTTTACCAGGATGAACCATAGCAATACCAATAGCACTTAGACTTATGTACTGCTTTACAGTGCTTCACAGCCCTCTCTAAGCGGTTTAAAGTGTCAGCTGCTTGCCCCCAATAATCTGGCTCCTAATTTTACCCAGCTCAGAAGGATAGTAGGCTGACTCAACTTTGAGCTGGTCGGGATCGAACTGCTGGCTGTGTGCAGAGTAAGGCTGCAATAGTGCATTATAATAGGATGGATGGAAGGAATAAAACTAGCAATAGCACTTAGATTTATATGCCTCTTTACAGTGCTTTGCAGTGCTCTCTAAGTGGTTTACAGAGTCAGCCTCTTGCCCCCAACAATCTGGGTCCTCATTTTACCCACTTTGGAAGGATGGAAGGCTGAGTCAACCTTGAGCTTGGTGGGATTCGAACTGCCAAATTGCAGGCAGCCGGCAGAAGTAGCCTGCAGGACTGCATTCGAGCCACTGCACCAAACCATATTTGGCATTTTGTCCTTGTCTCTAAGATCCGCTTGAGTTTAGAAAGAGGTGCTTCTGTTTTTAAAAGAGAGAGAAAAGATAGAATCATGTCATTTCTTGGCGGACTTAAGGTCTTCTTTATTAGCAGGGAAAACCAAACCGAAAAAAAATGTTTCACTTCTTTTCAAGGGGTTTTGGTCTCACTTCTCTATTTAAATCAAGCGCTGTGCACCCGTTCCCGATCCAAACTAAACAGTAATAAGTAGCCTCGTCTTCCACCAAGGCACCTGTGAGGGTCAGAGACATGGTGTTCCCTGACCTGGAGCCAGAAAAGCGGACTGGGACCCCTGAAGGCCTTCTGCTGGTGCTGTGTATTAAGAGCCTTGGGATCTCCTCTGCCTTCTGCTGGATCCATCGCGGGTAATTGTTGTCAGTGATGGTTCCTGCACTGTATCTACAGGACACGGTGATGGTCCCACCTGGAGCGACAAAATCTGCATCTTTCAAACTCTGCAGCTGCTGGATGCTGGCTCCTGAAAGAGGATGTGGAATTTAGGTTGCAAAAGAGAATATGGGAATTAAGGAACATAAAGTGACTCTACCCTATACAGCCAAACCACAGCCAGCAATTGCTGCACTGCATTCCACATGGAGACCATCATTAAAAGGATTTTTCCCTCCTATTTTCTGATTCTATTAGTCTCACCTAAGGAAGACAGGATGGTGAGGAACAGCAGCACCCAAGCCATGGTGGACAATTAGATAACCTTCCTTGAGGAATCCCTCAGTCATTGGCTTCAACCTGGCCTTTCTTAAATCCCTAGAGGGAGGAATACAATTAGCATGCAAATTAGGTTGTTCTTAAAACCATGCTGCTCCCTGCTTTGGACAATCAGGAGGAGTGTACAGTTAGCAAAAGGTGCAGACTGTAAGTTATTGATTAACACGTGACATTTGTGAGCTTAGAGATGAATCGATAAATAGGTTGAATAAGGGTTCATAGCCTGAACTGGAGAATCCTAGGATGAAATCCCAACTCTACCCTTAAGATTGTTGGGTTGTCTTCATCCATGGTCTTCATTTGCTCTATTTCACTATGTATAATTTCTCCAAGAAAGTAGTAAAATCATCAAGATACTTCAAGGTGCCATTTTCCCCCCCCAAAAGGCAACTGGACTATTTTTTTTTCTTGAGAAAGAATTGATTTTTTCCTTGAAGAAGAAGTTTCCCTTCTCATTCAAGTGGCTTCATCAGTTCTGACAGGATGGTGGGAAGATGTGTCAGAACTGATGAAGCCTCTTGGATGAGAAGGGAAACTTCTTCAAAGAAAGAACATTTCTTCCTTGAGGAAAAACATAGTCGAGTTGCATTTTGGGAGAAAAAAAATCACCTTTGAGACAACCATGACCTAGATGACTGAGAATCTCCTTAGACCTCAAGAAGTCAAGCAGGAAAGACAATATATCAGCGTAAGAAATAATCCCAAGATTCTTATTCAGGATCAGGGGTGGCATTCAATTTTTTTAACAACCGGTTCTGTGGGCGTGGCTTAGTTGGTGGGTGTGGCTTGGTGATCATGTGACTGGGTGGGCATGGCTTTATGATCATGTTATTGCCTGGGCGTGGCCAACTCAACATCACTCACATTGAGGCACGCATCTCCTCGCCTGGCCTCTCGTGACTGTGGGGATGCTGCAACAGTCGTAAGTGTGAAAAGTGGTCATAAGTCACTTTTTTCAGTGCCATTGTAACTTTGAATGGTCACTCCACACAAGCAAAGTACCAGCAAAGGAGGAGGAAAAAAAACCCCAGAGAAGTTCCTGAGACAGGAAGTCTAGTCCTGCCAAGAACGTGATAAGGGTTAACAGAGAGGCAGTTTCTGAAAGCAACACCAGAATGTTTCCTTCCTGCCTTCCTTACAGGATTAGGCCAGGAATTTCTTCTAACAACCGATTCTCTGAACTGCTTAGAGTGTTAACAACTGGTTCTATCGAATAGATGTGAACTGGTAGAATCCCACCCCATTCAGGATCCAGTAGACCTCACAAATTGGAGCATTTATTTCTTTGTTTGCTTAAATGTATTAATATTATAGCTCTTTCCCATGTATTCTATTATGTTTTGGTTTTCACCGTTTTTGCTGGTTGTGTTTCTTGAGAAGAGAAATAAGATATGAAAGGGAGCTGGGGAATAAATTCCATACTGGCTTCTCCACTACAAAGAATTCAAGGTGGAATATCATGACTCAGAAGTAAACTCCTCAGTCTAGTTGATTGTCATCCTTCGTTTCTCCCTTCTGCGTTTCTATCCTATGCTATAAACCACCATTGCAATTAGACCAACCTAGGGATATTACCAGCCTTATCTAGAGGGAAAAACATGTTTTCTCATTCCTGCCATCAACCTGAAAACCCAGCATTCATAAACTAGAATTCCTCCTTGGACTAAAATGTCAGACTGAGTTTGACATGGCAATCCTGACCTCTAACGGGTGGAGTCAATATAACCTCAAGGTAGTTTTGGTGTTGGCCAAGGCAGGTGCCTAGACTCTTTTTGTTAAAATGAAAAAGAAACCTAGTGACCAACCTCAAATGAAATGGCAAGTTTACACCCACTTTTTCATGACTCTAAAGATGGCGGGTGAGAAGGAGGAATGGGAAGGAAAGCATAGTTTTGAACTAGAAACATAGAATTTAAAAAAAAAAACTAAAGTGGAAGACAAACAAAACCATAAAGGAGAAGTCCATTTGTAAGCAATGTAAGAATGTTTGCAGAGTTCAAAGAGACAAAATTGGAAGAACTGTTGACAGTGCCAGAAAATGAAGATTTTAAAGGGGTCTCTTAGCTTGCTCGTATATCATTTCTAAGGTGTTATGAATTCCATGAATTTCTAATTTTTCTGCTCCTTTTGATATAGAGATTCTCACTCTTTCTGTAAATGATGCTGAATGAGAAGGGGGCTGATTCAAAACAACCAGGGCCGAAATCTCAAAAAAAACAAAGAATAAAGGACATTTTCCACCAAGGAGGTGCAATTTCAAAGGGGAGAGAAAGGTTAGATTGGAAAAGGAAGATTGATGGACTCAGAAGAAGCTTCCCTGAACAGAAACGATCAATAAGAACCAAAAAGTGGGTGTCCAGATCAGAAGGTGGATAAGATCAGGAGAAGAGAAGGCCAATCCATAGTAGGAATGTTGCATATATGTTGCTCAAATTTGGGATATTATGTGAAGTGCATTGAGTGGATCTGAATATTAAATGAGATGTACTCACAGGTCAACTGATCCCATTCCATCGACCCACTATAAAGTCCCAGTCCAGTTGCAGCATCCTTCTGAAACTCAGATATCATCACATCCCCAAGAGTCTGAAACAGAGTGACAGGATTGAGGAAACACCTGACAGTTGGGAAGGGTAAGAGGAACCAGGAACAATATGTCACACATTTGCAAGTCATGTATATCGGACGTCACCTGCTGCAAGGTTTTTGTTCAGCTCTTCAATGGGGTTGTATCATTGTGCAGTTGTCAGCACTTGCAACATACAGGCAATAATAATTGGCTTCATCCTCTGCCTGAAGATTGGAGATGGTTAACACGGCAGATGTTTCAGAGTTTTCAATAGAACCGGAGAATCGTGCTGGGATTCCAGAGGCTCTGCTGCTGTCATCATATATAAGGAGTTTGGGGGCATTTCCAGGTTTCTGTTGATACCAGGAAGAATCCTCTGCATCAAGGGTTCCACTGTTTATAGAACAAGTGATTCGGATTGTCCCTCGAAGAGATCCAGCCACAGATTCTGGTTGATTCATGACAACTTGGGAAAAAGTCCCTGAAAGACAACAAAGATGACAGGAAAGACTCTATCAGCATCATCTCCATTTCAATCAGAAGAAATGGGCAGTAGGAACAGAAATAAGGAAATGGATCTCTGAATGATCAGTAGATGGAGGAAGGCTACAGTCACAGCAGCTTTAGTAGAAATCCCAAGACATAAATTACCCATAAAAGAGGAGGAGACGATGAGAAGGAGACACAGCCAAGCCATGGTTGGAGGTGGGGGTCAGAAGTGAATTGTCTGCAGATCCATCTGTCCTCTCTGCTCTTAAGCCTTTGGCCAGTGGGGAATTCAAATTCATGCAAATGATCTTCCTGCTCATTGGAATCATCCTGAGATATCAAAGCCTGCTTCAGATAAGAGGACAGGCCTTCCCTTGAAGGTTCCTTCCTGCCTGAGCAGGGGTTGGACTAGAAGACCTCCAAGGTCCCTTCCAACTCTGTTATTCTCTTTGGGGATCATGATATGTTGATGCAGCTTTTGAAGGCACCATCCTGTTTGGCTGAGCGAGAACATTTGGAAAGGACTTCAGCTCACCTGAGGTGTAGAAAGCGTGTGTGTGAAAATTGTCCTCATTTTATGTCCTTCATCCTTCCTTCTTCAGTGTGAGACAGACCCCTCTCAGCTTTTTAGGGAAATTGTGACTTACTTCAGGGATGTTAGGAATGACAACCATCTATGTTGGATCACAAGTTCATGTTTTCCTGAAAAATTGTTGTGCACATCTGACGGGATCTCCAAGAGTTGACAATAATCCAGTTCAGAGCCCACATGAACTGCTAAGATTGGAGCTGATGCCCCGCCATAATATAAATAGGAAGCACAATCCATTTATTTATTTGTTTAAATTGATTAATATTCAAACTCTTTCCCATGCATTCTGTTATATTTTGATTCTTTTTCTGTTTTCTGCCCCTTGAGAAGGGAAATAACACATTTTCTCATCATTACTGACAGCCTGAATAACAAGCCTTCTTAAACTAGAACTCTGTGGAGTAAATTTTCAGAATAAGTTTTGAAAACATGGCAATCCTGACCTCTGCTGGTTATTTCTCTCAAGTCTCAAGATACTTTTCAGGGTGCTGGGCAAAGCAGATGCCAAGTTTCTCTTTGTCACAATATAGGAGAAGCATAGTGACCTACATCAAATGGAAATAGCATGTTTAAATTTATTTTTTCATGACCCTAAAGGAGGTGAAGGAGAAGGAAGAATGAGAAAATAAGGGAATGTAGTTAGGACCAGAGGTGGAATTCAGCAGGTTCTGACCATTTCTGCAGAAATTTTGAGTAGTTCGGGGAACCAGCAAATCCCACCTCTGACTGGAGATTTTACAGTATCTTTCCCTGCCACGCCCACCAAGCCATACCCACAGAAACGGCAGGAAAATTTTTTGAATATCACCACTGGTTAAGACCCTAACCCTAGACCTAACTCTAACCCTATAAAACCATAGCTTTTTAAAAGAAACAATCGCCTAATGTTTAAGACCAACAAAAGCAATGAAGGAGAGTTCGGTTGTAGACAATGTGAGAGGGACTGAAGATGCTCAAGGAGAGAGGATTGGAAGAATTATTGACAAAGCCAGAAAAATGAGTGGAGCTTTTAAAGAGTCTCTTATTTTGCTTATGTTTCTGATGAGGGCACTGCTGATCCCAGGAGCTGTATTAATCTCCAATATTTCCTCTCATTTTGTTAACAACAAACCCTGACTTTTTCTCTGTGGGATGCTGAAAGAGAAGGGGCACGATTAAGGAGAACCTGGACCAAAAGACCTGAAAGGAAGCAAAGAGAAAGTTTCGGTCCAAGCGGTGTAATTCCAAAGGGAGAGAAACCTGAGATGTGAAAGGGAAGAGCGAAGGACTCCAAAGAAGCTTCTCTGATCAGAATTGATCCATAAGAACGTGAGCGTCCCAGATCAGAAGGGTTGATATTAGAAAACAAAACTTTTCCATCACTATGGCAGTGGACCAGTGGTGGGATTCAATTTTTTTTACTACTGGTTATCTGGGCAGGGCTTAGTGGGTGTGGCTTGGTGATGTAGAGAAGGATACTGCAAAGTCCCCCTTCCCTCCCCACCCACTAACCTGATTTCCAGCTCCATTCTCCTGGGCAGGGCAACCAAAGGAGACCCAGCCGATCAGTTGGGACACAATGGGAGGTTGGGAATAGATGGTGGCGGGGCCAGTCAGAGGCGGGATTTGCTGGTTCTCCAAACTACTTAAATTTCTGCTACAGGTTCTCCAGTACAGGTCAGAACCGGCTGAATGCCCCCTTTGCAGTGGATAGAAAAGTAGGAGACATGGGTAGGTTATAGTTGGAATGTGGGATAAGGATCCACAATATGGCTGTTCATCTGGGTGAATCTCTATGTTAAATGATTCATAATCCATAATATAACAGATCCTTTTCCTTCCACCCACCATGAAATCCCGGACCGATTATGACACCCTTCTGGAATTCAGATGCCATCAAATCTCCAAGAGTCTAAGTGGCTGTGTCAGCAAGGAGGAAGCAGCTGAGAATCTGAGAAGGCTAAGAGGAACCAAGAAGAAGATGTCACACATTGGCTAGTCATGCATAATAGACATCACAAGCTACAAGGTTTTTGTTCAGCTCTTCAGTGGGATTGTATCACTGTGTACTTGCCACCAGCTGCATAAGAGAGGCAATAATAATCGGCTTCATCCTCTGCCTCAATATCGGACATGCTTAACACAGCAGATGTTCTAGAGTTTTCAACAGAACCGGAGAATCGTGCTGGGATTCCAGAGGCTCTGCTGCTGTCATGATATATAAGGAGTTTGGGGGGATTTCCAGGCTTCTGTTGATACCAGGAAGAATCACTTGATCCAATTGTTCCACTGCTTATAGTACAAGAGATTTGGATTGTCCCTCCGGGAGATCCAGAGACAGAAGGTGGTTGATTCAGGACAAACTGGGAAAAACTTCCTGGAAAAAAAAAAATCAAAGATGACAGGAGGAATCAATCAGCAATGATGTTCATTGAACTTCGGGGAAATGTGTGGTAGGAACAGAAATCAGAAATCAAAGAAGTAGAGGAGAAACCACTTCCCTGAATTTTTAGGTGATGGAGGAAGAATATAAGTCGCAGCCTTTTTTTAAAAAGTGAATATCAATTACCCATAAAGGAAGAGGAGAGGATGAGAAGAGGCAGCCAAGCCATGGTGGAAGGTGGGGGTCAGAAGTGAATTGTCTCCAGATCCAGCTGTCCTCTCTGCTCTTAAGCCTTTGGCCAGAAGGGAATTCAAATTCATGCAAATGTTCTGCCTGCTCATTGAACCTTCGTCAGATATCAAATCCGGCTTCAGATAAAAGGAAAGACTTTCCTTTGAAAGTTCCTGCCTGCCTGAGTAGGGGTTGGACTAGAGGACCTCCAAGGTCCCTTCCAACTCTTTGAGGATCATGATTTGCTGATGCAGCTTTTGAGGAGCCCATCCTGTTTGGTTGAGCAACAATTTTTGGGAAGGATTTCAGCTCACCTGAGATGTAGAATTGTCCTCACTTTATCTTTTTGATCCTTCTTTCCTTGGGTCAAGGATCTCTTAGTCATAATAAAGAACTGACTGACATAAATGAAAATAGCATGCTTACATTTCTTTTTCCATGACTCTAAAGGAGGTGGTTGAGAAAGAAGAATGGGAAGGGGAATATAGTTAGAAAACCATAGATATTTTTTTAAAAGAACCCAACAGTTAAACCAAACAAAACCAACAAAGGAGATTCCTATTGTAGGCAATTTGAGAAGGATTGGAGATGCACAAGGAGACAGATTTGGAAGAACTATTGACAGAGTGAGAGAAGTGAGCTGTGGTTTTAAGGTATCTCCTAGATTGCTCACGTAGCAGAGTTTTGATGGCACTGCTGATCCCTGGAGTTGTATTAATCTCCAATGTTTCCACTCATTTTGGTCCAACAAATCCCGACTGTTTCTTTGTAGGATGTTGAAGGAGAAAAGGGATGATTAAGGACAATCTGAAGCAAAAGATCTGAAAGGAAGCAAAGAATAAAGAACCTTTTCAGCCAAAATAGTGTAATTTCAAAGGGGAGAGAGAAGCTAAATGTGAAAGGGAAGCATGAAGAACTCCAAAGAAACTTCTCTGCTCGAAATGGATCGATAAGAACCAAAATGTGGGTGTTCCAGATCAGAAAGGTTGAGGTTAATAAATCAAAAGTTGTTCAACACCATTGCAGTGGGCAGAGAAGATCAAGTGATATGGCGAGGTCATCACTGAAATGTGGGCTAAGGATGGACAATATGGCTATTGTTCTCAAATGGTCCATTATGTGAAGTCCTCTGTCCTCTAGATGAATCTGTATGTAAAGTGAATTGTAGCCATAATCCAATTGATCCCTTTCCTTCCACCCATCGTGAAATCCCAGATCAATCACAACACCCTTCTGGAATTCATACACCATCAGATGTCTAAGAATCTAAGTAGCTGTGTGACAGCAGGAAGGAAGTATCTGAGAATTTGAGAAAGCTAAGAGGAACCAAGAAGAAGATGTCACACATTGGCTAGTCATGCATATCTGCTGCAAAGTTTTTGTTCAGCTCTTCAGTGGGGTTGTAGCGCTGTGTACTTGTCACTGCTGATGTAACATAGGCAATAATAATCAGCTTCATCCTCTGTCTGAAGATTAGAGATAGTTAACACAGCAGATGTTCTAGAGTTTTCAACAGAACCAGAGAATCGTGCTGGGATTCCAGAGGCTCTCCTGATATCATAATATATAAGGAGCTTGGGGGCACTGCCAGGTTTTTGTTGGTACCAAGAGGAATATTCTGATCCAATTGTTCCACTGTTTTTACTACAAGTGATTCGAATTGTTCCTCCAGGAGATCCAGACAGAGATACTGGTTGAGTCATGACAACTTGGGAGAAAGTCTCTGAAAGAAAGCAAAAATGTTAGGAAGACTCAAAGAACACAATGTACATTGTGCTCTTTGAGAAATTTCAAGAAGAGATTGGACTGCCATTTGTCAGAAATGGTGTAGGGTCTTCCGCTTGGGTGGGGGGGGGGGGGTTGGACTAGATGACCTATAAGGTCCCTTCAAACTCTGATTATCTGTTATCTGTTAAATGTGTGGTAGGAACAGAAATCTGAAGTCAAAGAAGTAGAGGAGAAGTCACTTCTCTGAATTATTAGCAGATGGAGGAAGAGTGGAAATCCCAGGGATTTTTAGTAGATATCCCAAGTTGTAAGTTACCCTTAAAATAAGACGAGAGGATGAAAAGAAGAGGCACCAAAGCCATGGTTGGAGATGGAGTCAGGGTTGAATTTTCTGCCGATCCAGCTGTTCTTTCTGTTCTTAAGTCTTTGTGCAGAATTCAAATTCATGCAAATGTTCTGCCTGCTCATCCATTTTTCCTCAAATATGTCTCATATTTCCTTGGGTGAAAAGAAAGTCCATCCTTTGAAGATTGTTTCTCTTCAAGCATTAGAATTTGCCGGTTCTGCTTTTCGTGAGTAAGGACATTTGGGAAGGACTTTAGCTACCCACAGAATACAAAGTTTGCGTGAGAAATATCCTCACTTCGGTCTCCCTGACCCGTTCTCTTTAGGGCTGAAACGTATCCCTCCTGGCCATTCAGAAAAGTGGTTGTTTTAAGAATAAATGGACAAGAAGTTGTTGGTAAGAATATATCAATGCTTTGTAGGGTGAGTGAGCCATGTACAACAACTTCATTTTTTTTAAAAAAAAAGACCTTGGTCACATGGTGCAAAGTTTAAGAGCCTGAAATTTTGGTTGGTTTCTTATTGTGACTCAAGGCTTGGTGAGTTTGTTAACGAAATACCACACCTGCGTCTTCACAAAATCTCCAGAATCGTAAAGCCTACAAATTTGAAATTTGGCACGTATGTTCCTCTTGGCTTCTAGGGGGTCGCTAAGAAAGGATTTTTCAAAACGATCATCAGAGCATTAGTATTTCCTATATTATTATTAAAACGCTCTGATGCTAAGGGGTTCTACTCCCTCTCCCCACCCGAAAAGAAATCTCTTTCAAATGCAAAACACAAGCAGAGGAGTTTCAGTTTCACTTTAAGTTTCTCAGCACCAACCAGTTTTAGTACAGAACAGTGGAGCTAAGCCACGCCCAGGCTCCTTGCTGTCTCCTTCTTGCTCACACAGCAAATACAGTTTCAGTTTCCAAACAGCCCCCAACTCTCTCACACACTGACAGGACACTAGCCAGATGAGTAACAGTGGATGCTGGTAGGCAGAGGCAGAATTTTTTCCCCTTATTTTCTTCCACAAAAGCTAAGTCCAACCAGATAGTTTCATAGTGAAGCACGAAAGTGAGCTAGTTAAGTATATCTTAGTTGTTATATTGATGTCTTCAATAAACATCGTATATTCAGCAGAGGAGGTTCTCCAGGCATTGTAAAAAAAACCCAACAACAACAATCTAGAAACTTTGGGGATTAATAAGACTTGGGATCCCTAGACATTCATTGCAAGTGTCATAGAGCTAAGAAATCACTTCAGAGCTGTTCTCTTTGTTGTTTCTCATCTATAGATAGAAATCTTACCAAACTAAAGCAACTATCTGAATCATTAAAAAAAACTGTTAAGGAAGAGCTTTCTTGACCATCTTTCTACCAACCATCTACCTAAACTTTGCTGTCTCTCGGTCCTCTGGAATGCAATGCCTCTCTCTCTCTTGGGAATCCAGACTACATTCCACTACAGCCCTTGAAAACATGCAATCACTATCCAGAAAGCCTTCACTCAAGACCTTCATTTAAGACAAGGGTCTGCAACCTTAAACACTCAAAGAGCCATTTGGACCCATTTCCCACAGAAAAGAAAACACCGTGAGCCACAAAACCTGGGTGGGCGTGGCCAACTCAACATCACTCCCACCCAGTCACATGACACACACACACACCCCGCCACGCCTACCTGGGTTTTGTGGTTCCTGGTGTTTTCTGTTGGGAAATGGGTCTCCCTCTCTCCCTCCCTCCCTCCATCCCTCTCATTTCTGTTTTTTGTGTTTTACTTTCTCAGGCCAGGCGAGGAGCAACTGGGAGGGGAAGGTGAGGGGTGGAGCCAGCCAGCGATAGGATCACCCAACAGGGAACCACAGCAGAGGGCCCAAAGAGCTGCATGCAGCTCCAGAGCCACAGGTTGCTGACACCTGATTTAAGATCTCCTCTACATTGTGACAATCCCGGTCTAGTCAGAGAGTTTTTGTTTCACTTCTCTATCTGAATCAAGAATTGTGTACCCGCTCCCAGTCCAGACCGTGCAGTAATAAGTAGCCTCATCTTCACCCAACGTTCCTGCAATGGTCAGGTACATGGTGTTCGCAGAAGTGGTCCCAGTGAAACGGGCTGGGACACCAGATGGCCTGGTATTGCTGGTAGCAACTAAGAGCCTTAGAACTTGTCCAGGCTTCTGCTGGAGCCATCGGAGGTAATTGTTGTTAGAGATGGTTCCATCACTATAGCTACAGGACATGGTGATGGTGCCACCTACAGCTACAGATTCTGAATTCTTCAGGCTCTGCAACTGTTGCATACTGGCTCCTGAAAGAGAATATGAGTGGTGTTGTTTTTTTTTTAAATAACAGCAACAGTTCTACATCGAGTTAAGTTCTAAGCATGACAACCAGCATTGGCCTGCACTGTACTTCCAATGAAAATCCCTTAAAAGAGTTATCTCTTCGTTCCCTTGATTCTCTTGCTCTCACCATAGGAAGATAGGATGGTGAAGAGCAGAAGAATCCAAGCCATGGTGGATGACATGAGGTCTTCTTCTTGCTGAATGTAAGGATCACTATTTGTCTTCTGTCGGGTCTCTCTTAAACCCCTAGAGGTGAAGAATGCAACCAGCATGCAAATCAGGTGTGTGTTTAAACAAGGCTGACCTCTGTCCAAAAAAACCCCTGTATCTTGTTGATCAAGATGTGGTGTTTGTGAACTTGCTGACAAAGAGGCACACTGGTCAAATAAGAGTTCAGAGCAGGAACTGGAGGATCTTAGGAGGAAGTCCCAACTCATCCTTAAATTCATTGGGTTGTCTTCAACCATGGGTCTCATTCAGTTTATTTTGCTGCTTTCAATTATTGTGAAAATAGAGACCATCAACATGGCATTGCAGACAGTAAAATAAACCAACATTAGAAGCACCCTTTGAATTTTGCGGACCAATTGAAGACAAATTCCTAAATTGGAGGGTTGCAATTCTTTCCCATGACATTCTATCTAGTTTTGCATTTTACTCAGTTTCTGAAACTTCTTGTTCCTTAGGAAAGGGAATATTTGGTGGAAGGTATTGAA
The DNA here is from genome assembly GCA_023653725.1 of Bungarus multicinctus. NCBI lineage: Eukaryota > Metazoa > Chordata > Lepidosauria > Squamata > Elapidae > Bungarus > Bungarus multicinctus. The sequence goes on from CM042836.1 coordinate 179,911,496, forward strand.
TAAATGCCATGTTTTCCTCAGAATCCAAAGTGTTGAAATATGACTTAGTAGTAATGTTCTTTTCTGGGTCTAGTTGATTTTCTCCTGTGTTTCTTCCTTCTGGGGTGTGTTTTATGATGTAAACCAGACTTGCTATTAGATTTCAAATGGAGATTAGCCTTAAATAAGCAAGGAAATGTGTTATTGTCTCATTGCAACTGTCAGTCTGAATACCGAGCATTCTGACAACAAAACTCTTCTGTAGAATGAAAGTGACAAAGTTTAGAAAATATGGCAGGATGGGTGGAAGCTAGAGAAGGCAGATGATCCCCCAGATATTGGGCATATAAGGAGGGAGGGAGGAAGAGGGAGAGGAGGTAGAAAGAGAGGGAGATTGGAAGGAGAGAGGGAGGAAGAGGGAGAGAAGGAAGGAGGTAGAAAGAGAGAGAAGGAGATGGAATGGGGAGGGAGGGAGGAAAGGAGAGAGGAAAGGAGGGAGGAAGAGGGAGAGGACAGAAGGAAGGAGGGAAAAAGAAAGAGGGAGATGGAAAGAGAGAGGGAGGGGGAAAGGGATAGAGGGAGATGGAATGCGGGGAGGGAGGAAGGGAGAGAGGAAAGGAGGGAGAGAGAGGGTGAGGGAGAGAAGGAAAGAGGGAGAAAGAGAGAGGGAGATGGAAAGAGAGAGGGAGAAAGGGAGGGAGGGAGATGGGGAGGAGAGAAACAAGGAAGGAAGGATGGAAAGAGGGAAGGAGGGAGAATGAGAATGAGAAAGAAAAAAAGGAGAAAGCGATGGAAAGATTTGTATTCAAATTTGAATTGAATCCAAATTAGTGATTTCTCCATGCATTGGAATGCCTGTATCTGTTCCAAACTTTCTTTTCAACTTCTCTGCCCCTTTTATCTGCAGACTGACTACAACATGAACAGGAAGCTCAACAGTCGATTCACAACTGAGAAAGATGCTTGAAGAGAACCAAGAAGGACAGAGTTTTTGTCTTCCTTCCCCATTGCACTGAACGACTGTGCCACTCACTCCCTGTGTGTACGCAACAGTGATAGAGGGCTTCATCTTCTGCCAGGGCCCCTGTTATGGTCAGGGACATCACATTCCCTGACTTGGATCCAGAGAACCGGGCTGGAACATCAGATGGTTTGACACTAGTATGGTGAACCAAGAGGCGAGGTGATTTTCCTGGATATTGCTGGACCCACCAAGGGTAATTATTGTCAGAGATGATTCCAGTAGAGTATCTGCAAGATATGGTGACCGTCCCACCAAGGGACACCAATTCTGAGTCCTTCAGGCTTTGCAGCTGCTGAAGGCTGAGATCTGCAAGGAAACACAACAAAGAATTGCTTATTTACAGGACTATGAAGAAGCCTTGGCCACCATTCTGGAGAAGACACAGCTTCTCTCTTCCACCAACTCAATGTAGCTCACCAACAGTGGCAAGGACTATGGCCAGAAAGAACATGCCGCTTATTCTGGGGAGATATGATATGTTCATCTTCTTGAAGCAAAAGGATCTTCTCTTGGGGTCAACCCAGTTGTTCTTAAATCCCCTGAGGCCAACAAAAAATCAGTTCCTTCATGCAAATCTCTTGCACCTTTATCTTCCATCTCTGACTGGTGGAACAACCACAAGAGAACCACTTGCACCTGCTAGTCAGATTGTTTCTCTTGAAAGGTCTTCTAAATTGTATGTGCTACACATCGCTGGGTTCAAAGTGGTGGGAGTAGAAATGTTTGATATAATTAAGGAAGAATTCAGTTAAGACCCAGAAAGTATTTCCAAAGCAAACTAGTTTTTTTTTTAATCTTCTGATAAAGAGAAGAATGTCTTTCCTTAGTCTTCAAACAAGCTGTCCTAGGTCAAGTCTTCAAGGAGAAGCTTGGAATGAATCCTTGGAGTCCACCATATATTTTGCAGGACTAGCATTTCTTATTTGGATGACCAAAGGCCAGGAATTGCAAATATTCTACAGAATGGCAGTGCATGGAATAAAGGCTAGTAAGGTGATAAACATCCCTACCAGGTATCAGCCTCTCCCCAATTTCCATATTTAAACCATGTCCTCCTACTTAAGGATTACTCTTGCTAGATTTGAACCCCTAGAGTCCGACTTAAATGTTCAAATCTTCTAGTCAAAGAAAGGAGAAAAGTTCCTTACCCCCAGATAGTTACACTAACTCTTCCTTTGTATAGTTCTCTTATTTTAGGTCCTCTCCGGACAATGATTTGTTTTCTCATATGTCAGAAATTTTAAGTATGTTTTGAGAATTAAGTGCATGAAATCCAGGGATGATTGTGACGGTTATTTTAATAGGAAGAACAACAGCAGTCCCTACTGGCCATTGAAGTACCTACATATTCTCCTCCTCTTCCTCTTCCTCCTCCTCCAATATGAGAATTCTCCTTTCCCCTTTCTGTTCTATTGTAAAATCACATTCTTCTTCTTCTTCTTCTTCTTCTTCTTCTTCTTCTTCTTCTTCTTCTTCTTCTTCTTCTTCTTCTTCTTCTTCTTCTTCTTCTTCTTCTTCTTCTTCTTCTTCTTCTTCTTCTTCTTCTTCTTCTTCTTCTTCTTCTTCTTCTTCTTCTTCTCCTCCTCCTCCTCCTCCTCCTCCTCCTCCTCCTTCCTCCTCCTCCCCTTCCCCTTCTCTTCCTCCTCCCCTTCCTCCTCCTCCAAGAAAAATATGATACAATTGGGATAATGCTCAAATAAGGATATGATGGAAGATGAAGCTTCACCAGAGTGATCATTCAGTGATTAATATCATACCGCTAGTCCTCAGCTTATGACCACAATTGAGCTCCAAATATATGTTGCTTCCTTCATGTAAGCGTACCGAGGCTAATCGAAGGAGCTCGTCTCCTGTAAGGTTTTTTGTCTCACTTCTCTATCTGAATCAAGCACTGTGCGCCCACTCCCAGTCCAGACAGCACAGTAATACGTAACCCCGTCTTCCACCAAGGCCCCTGTGATGGTCAGAGACATGGTGTTCCCTGACCTGGAGCCAGAGAAACGGGCTGGGATGCCCGATTGTCTGGTGCTGGTGCTATGTATTAAGAGCTTTGGGATCTCCTCTGCCTTCTGTTGCACCCATAAAGGGTAATTGTTGTCGTTGATGACACCTCCATCGTATCTACAAGACAGGGTGATGGTCCTTCCCAGAGCTACAAATTCTGGATTCTTTAGACTCTGAAGTTGCTGGATACTGGCTTCTGAAAGAGAATTTGGGGAAATAGAAATAAATGAAACGATGCTGCGCCCCAGGATGAGATCCCGTGTTTGCCTGCATCTCGGAAGGGCTCTTCCCTCGATTCTATTTCTCTTACCGAAAAAAGATAGGACTAGGAAGAGAAAAAGTATCCAAGCCATGATGGAGAGCTAGGTGAACTTCCTGAAGGAAAGTCTCTTAAACTGACATCCATCAGGTCTCTCTTAAATCCCCAGAGGATGAAGAATGCATGTCTATATGCAAATGGGCATTTGTTTTTAAGAGCAAGCATGGCTTGTTGTGCATGGAACTGAAGGTGTTTGCCTGCACCCTGTTGGCCTACAAAAGATATTGCTGAGCTTACAACAACAACAAAAATAAGGTAGCCAGTCCTGTAACAATATAAAGTGGAACCAGAGCAGTGGTGGGATTCAATTTTTTTTTACTACCAATTCTGTGTGCATGGCTTGGTGGGCGCGGCAGGGGAAGGATACTGTAATATCTCCAGTCAGAGGCAGTATTTGCCAGTTCTCTGAACTCCTCAAAATTTCCACTATCGGTTCTCCAGAACTGGTCAGAACCTGCTGAAGACCACCTCTGAAGCAGAGGATCCTGAGATGAAAAGAAGGACCAGGGGTTACAAGATAGCAGTCTTCCAATATCTCATGAGTTGTCCCAAAGAAGAAGGAGTTAAGCTATTCTCCAAAGCACCTGAAGGCAGGACAAGTAGAAATGGGTGGAAACTAATCAAGGGGAGAAGCAATTTAGAACTAAGGAGAAATTTCCTGACAGTCAGAACAATTAATCAGTGGAACAACTTGCCTCCGGAAGTTGTAAATGCTCCAAGACTGGAAGTTTTTAAAAAGTTGTTGGATAACCATTTGTCTGAAGTAATGTAGGGTTTCCTGCCTAAGCAGGGGGCTGGATTAGAAGAGCTCCAAGGTCCCTTCCAATTTTGTTATTCTGTGATTCTGATGGGAGAAGAGATGTTTTCTAACTTGCAAGATTCTCTTTAGGAAAGCTTACGATAAAGGTAATATTAGTACGCACAAATTTTGCCTGGACTATCTTGAAGGATTAACAGGCCCGTGAAATTGCATACATGATAGAATCTAGAGTATCCCAACTTATCAGATATTACTGGAGGGCAGAAGCGACTATAAATGGTCTCACAAGTAAGCTGGATTTGCACCATGAAAGGTCTTCTAGGTAAGAACTTCATCCAGAATCAACTAGTAACCAACCAAGCTCATGAAATAGAGATGAGTGGTTATGAATGTGCCAAGGTGTACCCATAACCACCCATGCCAACGCATGCTGTACCAGTTGATACTTTCAAGGGGTTGCCAAGGGTGGACCCAGGTATAGTGTACTCAGGAATCCCACCATGAGATGTCTGAGGTAGAGGGAACGTAACCAGGGTTTGCTGTATCTAAGGGGACATGGTGGCTCAGTAGCTAAGGCGCTGAGTTTGTCAATCAGAAAGTTGGCAGTTCGAATTCCTAGCATCATGTAATGGTACTGGTCCCAGTTCTGCCAACCTAGCAGTTCAAAAGCACATAAAAAATGCAAGTAGAAAAATAGGGACCACCTTTGGTGGGAAGGTAACAGCGTTCCGTGCGCCTTTGAAGGCATTTAGCCCTGCCGGCCACATGACCACGGAGATGTCTTTGGACAAGCGTTGGCTCTTCAGCTTTATAACAGAGATGAGCACCACCCCCTAGAGCCAGAAACGACCTGCAGGTAGGTGCGAGGGGAACCTTTTTTACCTTTAACCAGGGTCTCCTGGTCCAGGAGTGGGCACAATTGGGATACAGGATGAAACTATGCCAGAGTTTCCTGCTGCTCTTGAGTCTTGAAGGACCTCCAAATCGCATACTAGTTGTCTTTGAGGAAGATCTACCCCATTCAGAACCAACAGTGGAAAAAAAAATCTCCAGTTCCAGGAGATCCAGAAGCTTGGACATATGACCGCTTTGTCTGGATCTCCTCGCTTCCATTCCAAAGTGTGTGAATCATAACAGAAAGAATTGCATTCTTCTTTCAGGCAACACGCTGGGGGAATTCCAGGAGTTGAAATCGACACACCATAAAGTCGTCAAGGATGAAAAACATTGCTAAATCATGGTGTCTGTTTCATCTGCAGATTGGCTATAACATGAAGAGGAAGCTCAATAGTCAATTCACAACTGCCAATGATGCTTGAAGAGAGCCAAGAAGGACAGAGTTTTTGTCTTCCTTCCCCATTGCACTGAACAGCTGTGCCACGAACTCCCTGGGTTCAAACAGCAGTAATAGATGGCTTCATCTTCTTCCAGGGCCCCTGTTATGGTCAGGGACATGACATTCCCTGACTTGGATACAGAGAACCGGGCTGGAACATCAGATATTTTGATATTGCTGTTGTAAAATAAGAGCCGGGGTGGTTTGCCTGGATGTTGCTGGGCCCACCAAGGGTAATTGCCATCGGTGATGATGGTAGAGTGTCTGCAAGATATGGTGACCGTCCCACCAAGAGGCACCGATTCTGGGTCCCTCAGGCTTTGCAGCTGCTGAAGGCTGAGATCTGCAAGGGAACATAGCAAAGAACTGCTTATTGGAAGAACTGTGGGGACACCTGGGCCATCATTCTGGAGAAGACACAGCTTCTCTCTTCCACCAACTCAATGTAGCTCACCCATAGCGGCAAGGAATAAGACCAGAAAGAACATACTGCTTATTCTGGGGTGATATGATATGTTCATCTTCTTGAAGCAAAAGGATCTTCTCTTGGGGTCAACCCAGTTGTTCTTAAATCCCCTGAGGCCAACAAAAAATCGGTTCCTTCATGCAAATCTCTTGCACCTTTATCTTCCATCTCTGACTGGTGGAACAACCACAAGAGAACAACTTGTACCTACTAGTCAGATTGTTTCTCTTGAAAGGTCTCCTAAATTGTATGTGCTACACATCGCTGACTTCAAAGAAATTGGAACAGAGAGGCTTCAAATGAATGGGAATTGAAACATTGGAGAACTCAGACACTCAACTAAGCTCCAGGAACTTTGGGAAGAGAATGTGAAAATCAACATCTGAGTAGACAGCTCTCACCAAGCAGAACCTAGGCCGAAGCACTTGACTGTTCTCCATATAATTTGGAAGAACGTCCTGGCAATAATTACTCCTTGCAAAAAATTGTATGACTTGTGTGAAATGACCTTGATTCAGATTCAGCAAGCCTCTATTTCAAGCTTATCCTCTTCTCTTCTTTCAGATATTAACCACTACCTGGAAATTTTGAGGACATTCTGTTCTTTGACTAGCATGGTCAGGGATTCCAGGTTAAGTTCCAAACCTGTTTTGAAGTAAAAGAGATAGATTCCATTCTGGTTTTTTTCTACTGCTTCTTTCCTTTTTCTCCATAAAGCAGCTCTTGGAGATCATTCTTTTTCATTCCTTCTCTCCACAGTTCCATAGATCGGAAACAAATGCTTTGAGAATTGAGGATAAGAGATTCAAACTGAGGGTTTGGTTTCATAAAAACAACAGCAGCACCTGCTGGTTTTGTTCAAGAACTTTCGTTCTACCCATCTCCTAGTTCTTTCTTCTCTTCTTCCCTTCCTTCCCAGCAACACACAAACAAAAATGGAATACTGGTCATTGAAGGAGGAATGATATTCATATAAAGTTATGAAGTATAGGAGATGAGCAGGGTGAGACTGAGGGTGGAGTTAAATGCGTCATCGGTTTGGAATCCTTACATTCCTATAAGAAACCTAAGACCAGTTTCCCCATGAATTCTGTTGACTCTTATCTCGTTCTGCTTTGGCTTGACTATTAGTAGAACAGATTTTTGTGTATAGATAGCATGTAATAAACTTTTAGAGCTTTGAACTCAGCTTCTTGTTCCTGGTTTCTTGCACGTGACATGGAGAACAGAACCCATAAGAGTGGCGGTAATAGACCCATCGGCAGGCACACAATCAGACCACAAGTATAGAGTTCAAACTAGCTACTTTATTGTTGTATGCCTATTTCGTAGGAATCTCCCTAGACTGGCAGCTTTTGCCTGGGAAAGTCTAGATAAAGCTGTGTGTTTTGTGTTTTGCAATAAAAGACCCTAACCCTAACCTTTTGCCATGGTGACTCCTAATGGTAGCACAATTAGGAGAAAAGAGTGAAATGCAGATAGTTCCCATCTTACAGCCATTCATTTAGTGACCATTTGCAGTTACAAGAGCACTGAAAAAAGTGATTTATGATTGTTTTTCACACTTCATGGCCACTGGAGCATTTCCATGGTCACATTTCTTCCACTAACTCCAAACACTTTAACCTCAGACTGTCTACCGTTGACTTCACCCCTTTCCTAAGAGGTCTGTAAGGGGCGTGCATAAGCACAGCAGCGTGCCTACCGTTGTTGTGGTTAGTCATCAGCAGGTGCAGATGGCTGAGGAGAGCAAGGACTCAGATGAGGGGCCAGGACCATCAGGGAGTGGACAGCTGCCTTCAGAGATTGTGGGGGTTGGCAGTAGCAATGAGGTGGTTCCCGAGGAGCCTGTGCCAAGTGCACGTGCACGAAGGATTACTCGGAGGAAAGAACAATTACAGCAGCACAGGTGATTCTGGAATAAGGCTGCAAGGTAATGGCCCCTCCCTCAAGAGGATAAAAGCCAGGTTTGGAAAAGCCTTCTTTGCAGACAGCAAAGAAGCTCTGAAACTCAACTGGTGGACATTTTAGTTCGTGTTTGGAGAATCTGGTAAATTAGTTCTTATTTCTGGGTTTCTGGCAGCATTGACGAACACCTTGGCAAGGTTCTTTCTTGTCGGAGATAATTAGTGGAAAGCAGCCTTTCATCTGTAAAGGAACAGAACTCGTTATTAAACCTTAAAAGGTGGGGGCTGCTGCCTTTGTCTGTGTTTGCTCTTTGGGAACCTGGTTGGGTCAGAACAACCGTCCCTCTCCTAATGTCCCCTTTTTATTCATATCTATTTCGTGTATTAATAATCATGTTTATACTTATATACTGTATATTATCAACTGCATGCTTGACCAAATAAATAAATAAAATAAAAAACAGGATCAAAATTGGAATGCTGGGTAACTGGCATGTATTTTTGGCAGTTCCAGGACCTTTTGCGACTATCTGACAAGCAAAGTCAAACGGGGAAGCCAGGTTCACTTAACAACCATATTACTAACTTAACAACCGTGGTGATTCACTTCACAAAGGTAGCAAGAAAAGTCACAAAATGTGGGCAAAACCCATTTAATGACTATCTCACTTAACAAGGGAAATTTTGGACTCAGTTGAATTGTAGGTATGTATGTTTTGGGAAGAGTGTTCAATGCATTGTAGTTGCACAACTTCACCTGCAGATGCCTGACTTGGCATGACAAGCAAAAGGTTTTTGTCTCAGTTCCCCGTTAAAATCAATCACCTGTGTGCCCGGTAAGTTTGTAGTCCCATGTGCTACAATAATAAACAGCCTCGTCTTCCACTTGAACTCCATCGATCACTAGATTCCAGAGGTTCTTGGAGGCATCGGGGGAAACTCTAAACCTCTCTGGGACCCCAGTTCCCCTGCCTTGATCAGTACTGGTATAATAGTGGTACAGAAAACGTGGGGCGCCACCTGGTTTCTGCTGGTACCACCTGGCTCTCTCACTGTTAATGCTGTAGCCAGTGTTCATTTGGCAAGGGATGTTAAGTGTTAATTCTGAAGATGCAGACATGGAGGATGGTTGAGTTAATATCAGCTGGGACTCCAAACCTGCAACCCAATAAAAATGAGAAACTGTATTAGTTTATCTTCTGGATGGATCTTGATGGAAAAGACAAGCTGTCAGGGTTCCAGAAAAAACCCAACTCTAATTAAAAACTCCGAGAGAGGAATTTTCTCAAAGTTTCCTTTTGTTAAAGTAGTTATGCTGGCACATCTGGGAAAACCTGAATCTGAAAATTCCAAGTTTTCCTCCAATAAGTAAAACTTTACAAATCCACCCCCTGCAACCATCATTCCATCACATGCTCCAATCACCATCCTGTTCCAACTTGAGGCATCCCCTCTACTCCTCCTCAGCCAGGTGCAGGAATAACATGACCTTGACTCTAAAGAAGAATGCTATTGTGTCTAACCAGCATACGCTCCATGAAATCCCTCCTCCCAACTTCCCACGCTTAGAATGTGGCAGCGTGGAAGCTGCTGGTGCCAATATGGATTCCAAAGCTGTCACAAGCATTTCTGCCTCCCTCGAAAACCTCAACCAATGCTCTGGATTCACCTGAGAAGAGCCATCCCAGGAATAGAACAGAGTAGACCCACAACATTTTAACAGGAATGTGCACACCACTGGTTCTTTCCTGCCTCTCCCTCAGTTCCAAATGCCTTATATTGAATTCTTGGAGGCAAATTCTCTGCTTTTTATGCAAATACCATCAACTGAATTATCTTTGGTGCTCTGCTGAGCCCTTGTGATATCACAGAAGGACTCTGGGATGACTTAGATTTAAGAGGAGGTTTTCCAGTCTACTTAAACTGACTCACAACCAGAATTCTGGGGTGATTCTTTATTGGAAAAAATAGGTTGCTCTGTGAATGTCCCAAAAGTGCTTTTCAAAATGCAACTAGACTGTCTTTGTTTTTCTTTGAAAAAGTTTCATTTTTAATCCAAGAAGCTTCTTCAGTTTTCATCCAAGAACATGAGTTCTGTTCATGCTCAGGAGTTTATTCTTCATCAATTTGGGATGAATTAATCAGCCCAATGAGCATGGTTGGCATCCATTTTGTCCTCTAATGAGGGTTCCCAGCAAAGTGTCCATATTGGTATGTGAGAATGACCTTGGGAGACAGGAGGAAGCTAAGGCAGCAGAGCCCACAGTAAGAATGGGGACATTGGAAATATCTCTCCAGTTTCTTGGACTATAAGGGTAATGGGGGAAAAAATGTACTTTCAGACTTGCAAGATTGATCTTAACTTTGCAAGGTAGTCCCAATAAAGAAGCATGCCCACATTAAAAAAAAAAAACTTCTTTACTATAAAGTTACCTTAACAGACTCTTGAAAGTCTAAACTTCTTCTTCCATGTTGCCTTCATGGCACAGAGATTACTTCTCAGATGTTTGCCATTCCCACATCCCTGCGGTGGGCTAACAGGCCTCTTATCTGACCATTCCCTGGCTGTAGTTCTTCCGCCCCTCTCTCCCAAGGTCATGCTCATATACCACTATCCATGTGAGTGCTTTTGCAGACCATCTGGTGGTAAGCTATTGGACTTCCTTGGATGGTTGGTTGGCCAAAGTGAGAACAGACTGCTGAACAAAGAGAAACCAATGGTCCAATCCTGCCAGGCACTCCTTTTGTGGCTGTGATAAAATGGCAGGCAGTGAGCTGGATGTCAATGGAGCTTGGAATACTCAATTCTCCCACCTGTAAAGAATCCATGGTAAGTAACTCTCCATCTCAGGAAAGCTTAGGATGCGTTTTAGTATGTAGGACAATCTTTGGAAGACCCTCTGGTCAAAACTGTATTTCATTATTTATTCCAAAAATTCCACATTGTTCTGCCCAAACAAGGTAAGTGGAGGCCATATCTGGAATGCCTGAAATTCTTAGTTCTTTAAAATTGGCTTGGTGTTGTTGTCCAAGAACATTCACCTACAGCAAGGATCTCCAAACCTGGCACGTTTAAGACTTGTGGACTTCAACACCCAGAATTCCTGACTAACATGACTGGAGGAGGAATTCTGGGAGTTGAAATCCACAAGTCTTAAAGCTGTCAAGTTTGAAGACCCCAGAGTCGTACAGTCTCACTTGTTATGGTCTTCCTTGGAGTAAGAATACCCCAAACCTCTGAACTTGGTTCAATTCCTGCTGTGAGGTTTTTATCTCGGTTCCCCATCCTAATGAACAGCTTGTGAAACACACTGCCACTCCAAACAACACAATAATAAGTCGCATCGTCTTCCAGCTGGCTTTCCGTGATGATCAGGGACATGGTGTTTGCGGACTTGGAACCAGAGAAGCGGGCTGGGGTACCACTGGCCCTGGTGCCGGTGGCATACATTAAGAGCCGTGGAACTTCTTCTGACTTCTGCTGGATCCATAAAGGGGAATTGTTGTCTGTGATGGTTCCAGCACTGTAGCTACATGACAAAACGACTGTCTCTCCTGGGGCTACCAACTCTGGATCTTTCAAGTTCTTCAGCTGCTGGACACTGAGATCTGAAAGAGATTATGAAAGGGTGGGGAAAGAACGTACTAGATCACAGAGGAAAATACCGAATGGTTGTGTGATTGACACCAGAGCAAGTCATAAGATGCCTGTAAGGTTTATCCCTCCCTTATAGTAATTAAAAATCCCTCACTGAAGGAGGAGAGGATGGTGAAGAGCAGAAGGACCCAAGCCATGATTGGAAAGGCAGCTAATCTTCTGGAGGGACAGGAATCACTATCCAGCCTTCTCCAAGAACTACTTAAGCTCCTCTGAGGTCAAGTCTGCCAATCCTTCATGCAAATCAATGGCTTTTTAAGTCCAGGCTGTGGGTAAAGAAGTACATAAAATCAGCCAATGGCTCTTTGCTGCCCCCTTTTGGATGGATATGGACATGGGGATGGATTTTTTATAATATAACCTATAGCAATACCACTTACACTTTTATACCACTCCATAGTGCTTTGCAGTAATCTCAGAGTGATTTACAATGTCAGCATATTATCCCCAACAATCTGGGTCCTCGTTTTACCAACCATGGAAGGATGGAAGGCTGAGTCAACCTTCAGCCGGTCAAGATCAAACTGCTGGCAATGGGCGAGAGTAGCACCCTGGTTCCTAATTCTGCACCAGATAAATACCCAAGTGAATGATTAGCAATTGTTTCTTACATTTTTACTTTTTACTATGCTTCATTGACATGGGTGGTGTAAAGGGATCTTCAGGGGTGGGATGAGAATATTTTTACTACCGGTTCTGTGGGTATGGCTAGGTGGGAATGGCCATGTGACTGGATGGGTGTGGCTCTTCTTCCTTTTCTTCTTCCTCCTCCTCCTCCTTCTTCCTCTCCTCCTCTTCTCCCCTCCTCGAAACATTTCTTCTTCTTCTTCTTCTTCTTCTTCTTCCTCTTCTTCTTCTTCTTCTTCTTCTTCTTCTTCTTCTTCTTCTTCTTCTTCTTCTTCTTCTTCTTCTTCTTCTTCTTCTTCTTCCTCTTCTTCTTCTTCTTCTTCTTCTTCTTCTTCTTCTTCTTCTTCTTCTTCTTCTTCTTCTTCTTCTTCTTCTTCTTCTTCTTCTTCTTCTTCTTCTTCTTCTTCTTCTTCATTTGCAGCACCCCACTGGGCTCCATATTTTGCTTCCTGGGCCTCAGGGAAGGGCAAAGCAGTAAGACAGCGAGGGGGATCCCAGCACAGCTGATCATCAGAACAGCTGATTGTTGGGAAAAAAGAAAGGTAGAAATACTTTAAAGAGTGACTGGGTGGGGCAGGGCAGGCGGGGGAGAATGGAGTCAGCGACGACATGCATGCGTGCAATGTCGTGCATGCACGATAACGACTGGCTGGGCAGAGGAGGAGGGGCCAGCCAGGGGAATAATTTGCCGGTTCTCCAAACTGTGAAGAATCATAACAACCAGTTCTACAGGACCGGTCCAAACCCATAGAGTCCCACCCCTGGGGATCTTCTGTTCAAATATTGGAGCAGCAACATCAAATCGTGGCAAAGGACACCGACCCGTCTCAGGCCCTTTTAAGGCATCTTTAAATTATTCAAAGCACCTAAAGCACGGATGGTGTGACTTCGGTCAATCATTAGCAACGAACGGTTGTAGAAACGGAAGTGATGTGTTTTGACAATTAAGTCCAGTGCTTGGCAATGCGGGTTCCAAATCGCAAGAGAAATAGAAGAAATAGTAAAACTATCTGTTTTGGGAATTGAGTTCAGTGCTTTGTGTGTTCACAACTTCACCTGCAGATGCCTGACTTGGCATGACAAGCAAAAGGTTTTTGTCTCAGTTCCCTGTTAAAGTCAATCACCGTGTGCCCGGTAAGTTTGTAGTCCCATGAGGCACAATAATAAACAGCCTCGTCTTCCACTTGAACTCCACCGATCACTAGATTCCAGAGGTTCTTGGAGGCATCGGGGGAAACGCTAAATCTCTCTGGGACCCCAGTTCCCCTGCCTTGATCACTACTGGTATAATAGTGGTACAGAAAACGTGGGATACCACCTGGTTTCTGCTGGAGCCACCTGGCTCTCTCACTGTTAATGCTGTAGCCACTATTCATTTGACAAGGGATGTTAAATGTTAATCCTGGAGATGCAGACACAGAGGATGGTTGAGTTAATATCATCTGGGACTCCAAACCTGCAACCCAATAAAAATGAACAACTATGTTAGTTTATCTTCTAGATGGATCTTGCTGGAATACACAAACATCTTCTGCCTCCCTTGAAAACCTTCAACCAGTGGTCTGGACTTACCTGAGAAGAGGCATCCCAGGAATAGAACAGAGTAGGCCCACAGCATTCTAAGAGAGATGTGCATTTTGTTGGGTTTTCATGCCTCTCTTCCCTTCCAAATGCCTTATATTGAATCCTTGGAGGCAAATTCTCCGCTTTTTAATGCAAATAGCATCAGCTGAACTGTGTTTGGCTCTCTGCTGCACCCTCGTGATGTCACAGGAGGACTCTGGGATGACTTAGATTTAAGTTCCAAACTACTAGTGAGACTCGGTGGTACAGTGGTTAGAGTGCAGTACTGCATGCTAATTCTGCTGCAGACAGCTGTCCTGCAATTTGACAGATCGAATCTCACCAGGCTCAAGGTTGACTCAGCCTTCCATCCTTCTGAGGTCGGTAAAATGAGGACCCAGATTGTTTTGGGGGCAAGAGGCTGATTCTGTAAACTGTTTAAAGAGGGCTGTAAAGCCCTATAAAGTGGTATATAAGTCTAAGTGCTATTGCTACTTAAACTGATCCATAACCAGAATTCTGGGATGATTCTTTATTGGAAAAAAAAAATGTTCTGTACATGTCCCAAAGGTGCTTTTCAAGTGGCAACTTGTCCTTCATTGTTTTTCCTTGGAAACATTTTCATGCAAGAAGCTTCTTCAGGTTTTGGATGAGAATTGAAGAAGCTTCTTGGATGAGAAGGGGAACATTTTTAAGGCAAAACAAAGGAAGTCCAACTGCCCTTTGAAAAGCCCCTTTGGGACAACCGATGGCCTGGATGAATAAGAATCTCCATGGACATGTGTTCTGTACATGCTCAGAGGTTTTCATCATTCATCCATCTGAGGACCTAGTCAGGACAATGTGGATTGCTGGAGCCCATTTTGTCCTCTAAGGAGGGTACCCATCAAGGTGTGTATATTGGGATGTGAGGATGACCTTGGGAGACAGGAGGAAGAACCACAATCTGGACAGTGGTCAGATAAGAGCCACAGTGGCGCAGTGGTTAGAATGCAGTACTGCAGGCTGCTCCCGCTGACTGCTGGCTGACGGCAATTTGGCAGTTCAAATCTCACCAGGCTCAAGGTCGACTCAGACTTCAATCCTTCCAAGGTGGGTAAAATGAGGACCCAGATTGTAGGGGCAAGAGGCTGACTCTATATACCGCTTAGCGAGGGCTGCAAAGCACTCTGAAGTGGTATATAAGTGCTCTTGCCTATAAGCAGCAGGTGATGAGCCTCTTATAGCAGGAATGGGTTATGACTGCCCAAACAGACTACCTGGTAGGAACTTAGTGGACTTCCTTTGGGTGTTAGGTTGACCATTGTGAGAACAGACTGCTGGACAAAAGAGGCCAAGGGTCCAATCCAATCGGGATTATTTGTTTTGCTGGCCATGATATAATGGGAGCTAGTGAGCTGTATGTCAATGGAGTTTCGAAACTGAATTTTCCCACCTGTCATCATCTTCATTTAACGACCCCATAATCCCTTCCGAGATGGAGTCTGGGCAAGTGAATGGAGCTAGCACAGTGTTTTACTGGCCGGATGCCCTTCCTGTCACCAATGCAGAGTTCACAGCTATTTACTCATTGTGCCCAGAGAGAGAAATGTCTGCCTCTACCTAGGATCGAACTCACAGCCTTCCAATTGGAGTCAAGACCTCCACCTCTAGGCCACCCCACCATTCCTGAATTCTCCCACCTGTAAAGAGTGCATATTAAGGAATCTTTCATCTCAGGAAGACTTGTATTTTAATATGTAGAAGAGTTTTTGCAAGGCCCTCCTGATCAAGAAAGTATTTCATTTTTTCATTCCCAAAAGTCCATATTTTTATTGCAAAACAAGGTGAGTGGAGGCCAAATACGCTTTAAGACCCTCTCAAATGCTTTAACTTCTTGATTCCGTAAAATTGTTTGGCGGCGTAGTCTAAAAACATTCCCCTATAGTCTCATTCACTGCGGTCTTCCTTCTACTGAATACTCAATTCTCCCACCTGTAGAGAATCCACAGTGAGGAACTCTCCATCTCAGGGAAGTTTAGGGTGAATTTTAGTATGTAGGACAATCTTTGGAAGACCCTCCTGGTCAAAATTGTATTTCATTCTTTATTCCAAAAATTCCACATTGTCCTGCCCAAACAAGGTAAGTGGAGGCCATATCTGGAATGCCTGAAATTCTTAGTTCTTTAAAATTGGCTTGGTGTTGTTGTCCAAGAACATTCACCTACAGCAAGGATCTCCAAACCTGGCACATTTAAGACTTGTGGACTTCAACACCCAGAATTCCTGACTAACATGACTGGCTGAGGAATTCTGGGAATTGAAATCCACAAGTCTTAAAGCTGTCAAGTTTGAAGACCCCAGAGTCGTACAGTCTCACTTGTTATGGTCTTCCTTGGAATAAGAATACCCCAAACTTCTGAACTTGGTTCAATTCCTGCTGAGAGGTTTTTATCTCGGTTCCCCATCCTAACGAACAGCTGTGCAACCCACTGCCACCCCAAACAACACAATAATAAGTCGCATCGTCTTCCAGCTGGCTTTCCGTGATGATCAGGGACATGGTGTTTGCGGACTTGGAACCAGAGAAGCGGGCTGGGGTACCACTGGCCCTGGTGCCGGTGGCATACATTAAGAGCCGTGGAACTTCTTCTGACTTCTGCTGGATCCATAAAGGGGAATTGTTGTCTGTGATGGTTCCAGCATTGTAGCTACATGACAAAACGACTGTCTCTCCTGGGGCTACCAACTCTGGATCTTTCAAGTTCTTCAGCTGCTGGACACTGAGATCTGAAAGAGATTATGAAAGGGTGGGGAAAGAACGGGACTAGATCACAGAGGAAAATACCGAATGGTTGTGTGATTGACACCAGAGCAAGTCATAAGATGCCTGTAAGGTTTATCCCTCCCTTATAGTAATTAAAAATCCCTCACTGAAGGAGGAGAGGATGGTGAAGAGCAGAAGGACCCAAGCCATGATTGGAAAGGCAGCTAATCTTCTAGAAGGACAGGAATCACTATCCAGCCTTCTCCAAGAACTACTTAAGCTCCTCTGAGGTCAAGTCTGCCAATCCTTCATGCAAATCAATGGCTTTTTAAGTCCAGGCTGTGGGTAAAGAAGTACATAAAATCAGCCAATGGCTCTTTGCTGCCCCCTTTTGGATGGATATGGACATGGGGATGGATTGTTTATAATATAACCTATAGCAATACCACTTACACTTTTATACCATTCCATAGTGCTTTGGAGTAATCTCAGTGATTTACAATGTCAGCATATTATCCCCAACAATCTGGGTCCTCGTTTTACCAACCATGGAAGGATGGAAGGCTGAGTCAACCTTCAGCCGGTCAAGATCAAACTGCTGGCAATGGGCGAGAGTAGCACCCTGGTTCCTAATTCTGCACCAGATAAATACCCAAGTGAATGATTAGCAATTGTTTCTTACATTTTTACTTTTTACTATGCTTCATTGACATGGGTGGTGTAAAGGGATCTTCAGGGGTGGGATGAGAATATTTTTACTACCGGTTCTGTGGGTATGGCTAGGTGGGAATGGCCATGTGACTGGATGGGTGTGGCTCTTCTTCCTTTTCTTCTTCCTCCTCCTCCTCCTTCTTCCTCTCCTCCTCTTTCTCCCCTCCTCGAAACATTTCTTCTTCTTCTTCTTCTTCTTCTTCTTCTTCTTCTTCTTCTTCTTCTTCTTCTTCTTCTTCTTCTTCTTCTTCTTCTTCTTCTTCTTCTTCTTCTTCTTCTTCTCCTCCTCCTCCTCCTCCTCCTCCTCCTCCTCTTCTTCTTCTTCCTCTTCTTCTTCCTCTTCCTCCTCCTTCTTCCTCTCCTCCTCCTCCCCTCCTCGAAACATTTCTTCTTCTTCTTCTCCTCCTCCTCCTCCTCTTCTTCTTCCTCTTCTTCCTCTTCCTCCTCCTTCTTCCTCTCCTCCTCCTCCCCTCCTCAAAACATTTCTTCTTCTTCTTCTTCTTCTTCTTCTTCTTCTTCTTCTTCTTCTTCTTCTTCTTCTTCTTCTTCTTCTTCTTCTTCTTCTTCTTCTTCTTCTTCTTCTTCATTTGCAGCACCCCACTGGGCTCCATATTTTGCTTCCTGGGCCTCAGGGAAGGGCAAAGCAGTAAGACAGCGAGGGGGATCCCAGCACAGCTGATCATCAGAACAGCTGATTGTTGGGAAAAAAGAAAGGTAGAAATACTTTAAGGAGTGACTGGGTGGGGCAGGGCAGGCGGGGGAGAATGGAGTCAGCGACGACATGCATGCGTGCAATGTCGTGCATGCACGATAACGACTGGCTGGGCAGAGGAGGAGGGGCCAGCCAGGGGAATAATTTGCTGGTTCTCCAAACTGTGAAGAATCATAACAACCAGTTCTACAGGACCGGTCCAAACCCATAGAGTCCCACCCCTGGGGATCTTCTGTTCAAATGTTGGAGCAGCAACATCAAATCGTGGCAAAGGACACCGAACCGTCTCAGGACCTTTTAAGGAGTCTTTAAATTATTCAAAGCACCTAAAACATGGATGGTGTGACTTCGGTCAATCATTAGCAACGAACGGTTGTAGAAACGGAAGTGATGTGTTTTGACAATTAAGTCCAGTGCTTGGCAATGCGGGTTCCAAATTGCAAGAGAAATAGAAGAAATAGTAAAACTATCTGTTTTGGGAATTGAGTTCAGTGCTTTGTGTGTTCACAACTTCACCTGCAGATGCAACAAGCAAAAGGTTTTTGTCTCAGTTCCCCGTTAAAGTCAATCACCGTGTGCCTGGTAAATTTGTAGTCCCATGAGGCACAATAATAAACAGCCTCGTCTTCCACTTGAACTCCACCGATCACTAGATTCCAGAGGTTCTTGGAGGCATCGGGGGAAACGCTAAATCTCTCTGGGACCCCAGTTCCCCTGCCTTGATCACTACTGGTATAATAGTGGTACAGAAAACGTGGGGAGCCACCTGGTTTCTGCTGGAGCCACCTGGCTCTCTCACTGTTAATGTTGTAGCCACTATTTATTTGACAAGGGATGTTAAATGTTAATCCTGGAGATGCAGACATGGAGGATGGTTGAGTTAATATCATCTGGGACTCCAAACCTGCAACCCAATAAAAATGAACAACTATGTTAGTTTATCTTCTGGATGGATCTTGCTGGAACAGACAAGCATCTTCTGCCTCCCTTGAAAACCTTCAACCAGTGGTCTGGACTTACCTGAGAAGAGACATCCCAGGAATAGAACAGAGTAGGCCCACAGCATTCTAAGAGAGATGTGCATTTTGTTGGGTTTTCATGCCTCTCTTCCCTTCCAAATGCCTTATATTGAATCCTTGGAGGCAAATTCTCCGCTTTTTAATGCAAATAGCATCAGCTGAACTGTGTTTGGCTCTCTGCTGCACCCTCGTGATGTCACAGGAGGACTCCGGGATAACTTAGATTTAAGTTCCAAACTACTAGTGAGACTCAGTGGTACAGTGGTTAGAGTGCAGTACTGCATGCTAATTCTGCTGCAGCCAGCTGCCTGCAATTAGGCAGATTGAATCTCACCAGGCTCAAGGTTGACTCAGCCTTCCATCCTTCTGAGGTCGGTAAAATGAGGACCCAGATTGTTTTGGGGGCAAGAGGCTAGCTCTGTAAAGTCCTTATAGAGGACTGTAAAGCCCTATAAAGTGGTATATAAGTCTAAGTGCTATTGCTACTTAAACTGATCCAAAACCAGAATTCTGGGATGATTCTTTATTGGAAAAAAAAATGTTCTGTACATGTCCCAAAGGTGCTTTTCAAGTGGCAACTTGTCCTTCATTGTTTTTCCTTGGAAACATTTTCATGCAAGAAGCTTCTTCAGGTTTTGGATGAGAATTGAAGAAGCTTCTTGGATGAGAAGGGGAACATTTTTAAGGAAAAACAAAGGAAGTCCAACTGCCCTTTGAAAAGCCCCTTTGGGACAACCGTGGCCTGGATGAATAAGAATCTCCATGGACATGTGTTCTGTACATGCTCAGAGGTTTTTATCATTCATCCATCTGAGGACCTAGTCAGGACAATGTGGATTTCTGGAGTCCATTTTGTCCTCTAATGAGGGTACCCATCAAGGTGTGTATATTGGGATGTGAGGATGACCTTGGGAGACAGGAGAAAGAACCACAATCTGGACAGTGGTCAGATAAGAGCCATGGTGGCGCAGTGGTTAGAATGCAGTACTGCAGGCTACTCCTATTGAAGATTCCCGAGTCCTACAGTCTCACTTGTTATGGTCTTCCTTGGAGTAAGAATTCCCCAAACTTTTGAACTTGGTTCAATTCCTGCTGAGAGGTTTTTATCTCGGTTCCCCATCCTAATGAACAGATGTGCCACCCATTGCCACCCCAAACAACACAATAATAAGTTGCATCGTCTTCCAGGTGGCTTTCCGTGATGATCAGGGACATGATGTTTGCTGATGTAGAACCAGAAAAACGAGCTGGAGTACCACTGGCCCTGGTGCCAGTGGCATACATTAAGAGCCGTGGAACTACTTCTGACTTCTGCTGGATCCATAAAGGGTAATTGTTGTCTGTGATGGTTCCAGCACTGTAGCTACATGATAAAACGACTGTCTCTCCTGGAGAGCTACCAGCTCTGGATCTTTCAAATTCTTAAGCTGCTGGGCCCTGAGATCTGAAAGAGATTATGAAAGGGTAGGGAAAGAACGGGACTAGATCACAGAGGAAAATACTGAATGGTTGTGTGATTGACACCAGAGCAAGTCATAAAATGCCTGTAAGGTTTATCCCTCTTTTATAGTAATTAAAAAAAATCCCTCACTGAAGGAGGAGAGGATGGTGAAGAGCAGAAGGACCCAAGCCATGATGGAAAGGCAGCTAATCTTCCAGAAGGACAGGAATCACTAACTGGCCTTCTCCAAGACACACTTAAACTCTCTGAGATCAAGTATGTCAATCCTTCATGCAAATCAATGGCTTTTTAAGTCCAGGCTGTGGGTGAGGAAGTGCATAAAATCAGCCAATGGCATTTTGCTGCCCCTTTCTGATGGAGATGGAAGTGTAAGTGGATTACATTATTTATTTATTAGTTATTTATTAGTTATTAGTTATTTATTAGTTATTAGTTAAATTTATATACTGCCCCCTCTCCCAAAGGGACATTATAATATCAAACAGCCTTAGACTTCTATATCACTTTACAGTGCTTTACAGCCCTCTCTAAGCGGTTTACAGAGTCAGCCTCTTTCCCCCAACAATCTGGGTCCTCATTTTACTCACCTCGGAAGGATGGAAAGCTGAGTCAACCTTGTGCCGGTCAGGATCGAACTCCTGACTATGGCCAGAGTTTGCCTGCAATGCTACATTCTAACCACTAAGCCACCAGGGCTCTTCCTATAAACTCTAATTACCTCTAAATTAGGATAACCTTTGTCATGATTTTATTGGACATAATTATATAATTAGGTGCCATGACGTAGTTATGCAAGTACATAATTTGGATCAAGAGAAATTTCCTGATAGTTGGAACAATTAATCAGTGGAATAACTTGCCTCCAGAAGTTATGAGTGCTCCAACACTGGAAGTTTTTAAGAAAAGATTGGACAACCATTTGTCTGAAAAGTTATAGGGCTTCTTGCTTGAGCAGGAGGCTGGACTAGAAGACCTCTAAGGTCCCTTTCAACTCTGTTAATCTGTTATTCTGTTAAACCATGGCATGGTGTCTCTGCTTTGTTTTCAGGACAATTTATATTCTCTCTGCATTATATAGTACTCAAAACAATTCCCAGTTAATCTACCCAGGATGGAGGAAACAAATATTTGGGGTACCCTTCTGTCACAAGCCAGGGAGAAAATATGAAACATCTTGATTGACATTCATGATATCCTCCTAGTTCTTCTTAAGTAAATTGTAGTACTGTGTTACTGTGGTTACCAGCTAAAAGCATTGGTTGGGCAATAGTGCCGTCTAGAGATACATAAACCACTTCTTGCCTTATGTGGAAAGTTGACAGTGGTTTGTGGTTCAGCTTGAATAAACTGAGTCCTTTCCCCTGGGAGGAAGTGAGGAAGTGGCAAGCCGTGTGGGATACTTTCAGCTTGGTTTACAAGAGGCCAAATAAAATGACTATAAGGAGCAACAATAGGATAAGATGAGACCTTAAATTGTCACGTTGTCCAGGAGTAGAGTAAAATTATTCCAGGTCTATATTTCTTTATCTACTATTAGATAAAGCGAGGCAGCAAATTTTGAGAGGGGACAGATATAACTGGTTTGATATCTGTATAACTGACTTGATATCTGTGAATCAAGTGTAACTGGCTTTGTATCTGTGGTGGAATGCAATCTGGATTCCCAAGAGGGAATGTCCATTCCAAAGTGCAATGGAGCATGGAACATTTGGTAGAAAGGAAGGGGATTGAGTTAGCTCTTCCCTAGTGATTCCCAGACTGTATCTGTTCTGATGTAAACAGTTTGTTTAGTCTGGCAAGATTCTGTCCATAGGCAAACAACTATAAAGGAAGAGTTGTGGTTGGAGTGTTTTTATCTTGTGCTGTGTGTGTTGTCCAGCCAGTGTATGGGAATTGGATAGTTAAGTAGCAATTGTGAGCTGTCCTCTTAAGGGAATGCATCATGGTAAATGTAGTTAAGGTATCCTGGGAAATGTAGTCCATGTCACGTGACCACATCTGTAATCCTAATTGGTCACTAAATTGACTCTCGATGGGTTGGGAGAGTTTTCCTCACTCTTGGCTGAACTCATGGACTCGTGGTAACTGTTCTACTTCTATCGCTATGAGATGAGGGGAAAAGGATAGAAGATAACCATCTTTTTACCTACAAGACAGATATGCAAAGGATTGGTCATTAAAGAAGAACTTCATCACAAATGTGAGTTATGAAGATACCTGATGAACCAATAAAAGTACTTTGTTATGGATGTTTTGTTGAGTTTATCTATCTGCATCTGTACAGAAGACAAATCTACCACTGTACAGGATACAGAACATTGTGCTAAGAAGAGTCAGAAGTCAATGATTTCCACCCCTTGTATTTCACACACTCCTTTTCTCACTCCTTTTCCTTCCCTTAATTTCCTATTTCTATTTGTTTTTTCTTTGTATTTTATATAATAAAACAAATTTTAAAAATTAAGATTAAAAAAAGAAACTACCCAGAAATCACTCCATGGTTCTCTAAAACAGGATTGGTACCAACTAAATCTTCACCTTGAGTTGCAAAAGTTTGAAATATGACTGTTGCATCATATTGGTTTCATTTTTCTCATTTGATATCTACAGAAGATTGATAACTTATTCACTGAAAAACATTCCAGAACTGAATATTGAGCATTGCCTTATCGTGCCTTCATCGCATCCTTTGAGGATCTCCTTAAAAGTCTATATTTCTTTATGCTGCAAGTCCTAGCAACTGTTGGGTTGGCAGAAAGCATCTTTTCTGATTTCTCTGGCAAAGAAGGACCACCAGAGTAGCTTCAGAGTAGTAGTAGAGGAAAGGAAAAAGAGGTTTTTGTCTCACTTCCCCTTTCAATGAACAGCTGGGTCGGTTGTTCCCAGTCCAAATGGCACAATAATAAGTAGCCTCATCTTCTACCAAGGCCCCTTGGATAGTCAGGGACATTGTTTTCCCCGATAGAGAGCCAGAGAAACGACCTGGGGCACCAGGTGGTCTGATATTGGTGTAGTAGATCACTGTCCGAGGTCTTGTCTCGGGTTCCTTCTGGACCCACAAAGGATAATGTCCACCAGAAATGTCTCCATCACGGAATGTGCAAGACAAGGTAATTGTTCCTCCCAAAGACACAAATTGTGGGTCCTTCTGGCTCTCTAATTGCTGGGCGCTGGGACCTATAAAATAACAAGGACATGATTGAACTGTTGAGACTGCAACTGACCAGCCCTGTAGGTTTGTTTCTGTGGACGCATTACTTCCAGGTAATGTTTCACCAAAGAAACTTTCCCTCACCAATGGAGATAAGGATTGGGAAGAGAAACAGCATCCATGGCATTGTGTACAAAGCTGAAGTACCAGGGTTCTCTCCTTGCTCTCCTACCAGGGTTTCTTAAATCCACAGAGAACAGCCTCTTCATGCAAATGAGGGCGTCTTGAATTAACCTTGTCAGTCATTGGAAGGGTATTGAGGGGTGGAGTGGCCTAGAGATGGAGCTCTCGCTTCACAATCAGGAGGCTGTGAGATCGAACCGAGGTAATCGCAAATATTTCTCTCTCCGGGCACGATGAGTAATTATCTGCTGTGAAATCTGCATTGGTGACAGGAAAGGCATCCAGCCAGTAAACACTCAGCTCCATTCAGTTGCCCAGATTCCACCCCTATAAAGGATTATGGGGTCCTTAAAAGACCATAAAGGAAAGTCATCGGAAGGGTCATTAACCAGCTATAAGAAAGGAAGCTCTACAGTGTTGCTATGATTTGTGCTTTTACTTTCTGTAACCACTGGACACGGGGAATCTAAAAGATAAAGCGATCGAAAAATGCTTACAAAATGAGGTGCCCTTAATGTCCTCTGAGCTTGGTTGTTTCCTTCAGATATTTCATTACTCAAACTAGTTAACATCATCAGGGCTAGTCTGACACACACACATACACACACACCATTTCAATCATAAAATATATTTACTCTCTTCCTAATACTGCAGTGCAGAGTTCTCTGCATCTGTGGAAGTCAAGAAACAAAGAAATAGGCATAAATGCCAAGCGAGAAATGAAATGTGAGGATCAGGGGTGGGTTTCTACCAGTTCTGTCCACCTCTGTAGAACCAATAGCTCCGAAGAGCAGCAGACACAGAACCGGTTCTATGTCTGCTGATGTTTTTGCCCACCCACCCACCCGGGCTCTTACCTGATCTTTATTTCCTAATTTTTCAACTTCAGTTGCCAAAGGAGGCACAGCTGCAGTTAAAACAGCAGGAAAAGAGGGCTGTTTCAAAGGCTGCGTCTCTGCACACAGCATGCTGATGACGATTTACAGGCGCGCGGCTCACAGCGTGCAGGGAAGCTCGTAAATCCCGAACCGGTAGTTAACCCTGTCGTATCCCACCCCTGGTGAGGATACTCTTACAAGGGTCAAGAGAAGAATATGGGATTACATGTTCCATTCAGTCAGAAACAAAAGAGAGAGATTTAAAAAAAAAAAATTCCCAGAGGTTCCAGGAACTGGATCACATCCTAGCAATAGAACAGAATAGAATAGAATAGAATAGAATAGAATAGAATAGAATAGAATAGAATAGAATAGAATAGAATAGAATACTTTATTGGCCAAGTGTGATTGGACACACAAGGAATTTGTCTTGATGCAAATGCTCTCAGTGTACATAAAAGAAAAGATACATTCGTCAAGAATCATCAGGTACAACACTTAATGATAGTCACAGGGTACAATAAGCAACCAAATCATATTAGGAAACAGTCCATATAAATCGTAAGGATACAAGCAACAGAGTTACAGTCAAGCTGGTGTCAAGACAAAGAGACCATTTAGATAGACCTTTTCCAGAACTATCTGTCCCCAACAGGAGAAACTCAAAATGGTCTCTTTTTAGTAAGGTTTAGGATGGAAACTATGAAAGACCAACAGTGACATCTAGTGTCCAGAGAGTTGCAGGTAAGATGCCCTTTCAAGCACATGTGTCAAACAGCAAGGGGAACCTACTCCACACGCTTCCCCCTTGGTGGCGCAAGGGAGCAAGTAAGGTTGAAAGAAAATGAGATGCATCAGGAGATTCAAAGGTCTACATTGCTATGGGTTGCAGGGAGGTAGAAGCTCACCTAAAATGGGGATATGAGAAGGGAACAGTGAGAACAATTCATCAGTGGAATGGCTTGCCTCCAGAAGTTGTCATGCCCCTGGTGGAGACTGACTCTGAGGGAGAGGAGGATCAGCCCACAGGGAGTGTAAGTGTGGCTCTGGAGGTTGTGGAGGAGGCTGGGGAAGGGCAGAGGCAGGCTGGGCAGTCAAAGGAGGACCCCGGTCCATCCCCTCTCCATCCTAGGGCACGCAAGGAGGAGAGGATAAGGGAGAGAAGTGGTCTACGGGAGAGGAGAGGGCCTTGATCCTCTTCATGGGCTGCAGCTGTGACAACTGGATAAGAGGACGGACATGTGTATGAGCCAGTGCTGGAAACAAAGCGTGGAAATATCTCTAGTTTATGGTTCCTCTCTGAGTTTGGCATCCTTCCCAGTATGTGTTCTGTTAAGTGTGGACGTCCTCCAGCCCTTATCTTGCCTGGTTTGTGTTGTTTTTTACTCTTTATAATTTAAACGGCATTTCCTCTTTCTTGTAACTGCTCGTGTGGGAGTTTATTTTGTCTCCAATCAAGGATATTTGGAGCTTGGAAGCAAAGTGAAAGAATAAAAGGGGCTTCACCTGTTTTTGTGACTGTGATTATTTTGTATCCCACCCTGGGTCATCATAGAGATTTTCAAGAAAAGATTAGACAGCCATTTCTCCGGGATGATATAGGAGATTGGACAAGAAGCTCTCCAACATGCCTTCCAAAGTTATTATTCTTGTTATTCTGCTTGCATGTATCTCTAAAAAAAGTTCTCTTCTTCCAGACACCTTTGCCCATCATTCTTTGCTGCACGGGAGAATGGTTGGTGTGTGGAAATGAATTGAACGTATCTCTTTGGCTCAGAAGCACTCATCACAGCTCAAAGCATGGTGTTCTTGTCTGCTGAAGGAAACGAGAGGAATTTTTTGTCACACTTCCTCATAAGATTACCACAGTGGAACCCGCTGTTGGCTAAGTTCCAGCTACCGCAGAAATAGTCTGCTTCGTCTTCTGCTTTCACATTAGTGATGGTCAAAGACCCTAAGGGCCCAATTCTGCTGGCTGTGAACCGATCTGAGATGCCGGTTCCCCCAGGGCAGCCGTCACAGTGGACAAAGTGAGGCACTTCTTTAGACAGCTGTTTGTACCAGCCAATGTTGTGCAAACACTGAATTGTTGTGCAGGAAATCGTAATGGTTTGTCCCAGGGACACGGAGGCGGAGGGAGGTTGAATCCAAGTGGACTGACCTGCAATGACTTTCAAGAGGGGTGGGGGGAATCAAAGAGGGGGGAGAGAGAGAAACACTGTGAAGCTGACGGATCTTCCTTTGATCTGAGCTATTTCTTAGATCTTATGACAGGGGTCTTCAAACTTGATAGCTTTTAAGACTTGTGGACTTCAAGAATTCCTCTAGAATTCCTCCTCCAATCATATGAGCTCAGGAATTCTTGGAGTCCACAACTCTTAAACTTGCCAAGTTGGAAGACCCTTGTCTTATGAGAAGCATAGCCCACTTCCCTTTTGGGCCCTAGGATAAATAGCAATCAGCACCTCACCTGTGCCATAGGTGAGAACTGCCAAGAAAATCACAGGCCAGCTCATGGTCAACTTTGGCCAGGAACCTTCCTTGGAGGACACCAATAACCTTCTTCAGATCTTCTCCCTTCCTTTCCTTAAATAGCCCAGCTTTGTCCCTTCGTGCAAATGAGATCAACCCTCACTGGTTGCACTAGATTCTTTGGTTCCCTTGACACATGATGAGGACTTCTGGCTTAGCCAATGACCAAAGGACAAATTTGCATAGAAGACATTGAGAAATAGAGAACGAATTAAACTTCCGGATTCACCAGTTCTACAGTAAAAGGCCTGACTGCCGTGTCATATGGACCAGTAAAATTATTTATTTTCATTTTGCTTGAAATCAACAAATTATGTATCAGGAAATTTCTCTTTAGTTCTAGGTTGCTTCTCTCCTTGATTAGTTTCCCTCCATTGTTTCTTGTCCTGCTTTCAAATGTTTTGGAGGATAGGTTGACCCTCTCTTCTTCCAGTTTAGACTTCTGCTGGAATAGAGTGAATTGGTCAGTTTGCACTCCGCCCATCCCAGCTAAAATCTTCTTGCTTCTTTCCCTCTCTGTGTTTTTAAAATAGATGTGGCAGGGAACTATTTTCATTTTTTAAAAAAAAAAAAAATAGGATAACGAAATTTCTTGGAAATGGACTTGGCAATGAAATACTTTATAACAGGTTTGTTTTTCAGGATAGCAACCTGAGGCAATAGGTCTATAGGCTTCAAATAAAAACATACTTTTCATCATGAATAGAGCAGTTAAACATTCTCAGATGGAATGAGAACAATTAACCCGTGCAACAGCTTGCCTTCAGAAGTTCTCATATCAAATGACCTAAGCGCCAGAGCTCACTGTAACAGCATTGCCAAAAAGGCTTTTAGAGTTGTAAATCTAATCTTATGAAGCTTCTCCTCCGGAAATATCGAATTGCTAAGTAGAGCATACAAAACTTTTGCTAGACCAATACTTGAATAGAGCTTATCAGTCTGGAATCCGCACTGTATATCAGACATTAATACAATCGTGCGAGTCCAGAAGTATTTCACGAGAAGAGTACTACACTCCTCTGCTTGCAACAGAATACCCTACACCACCAGGCTTGAAATTTTGGGCTTGGACAACCTTGAACTATGCAGCCTATGGTTAGACGTAAGTGTAGCACACAAAATTATCTGCTACAATGTCCTACCAGTCAATGACTATTTCAGCTTCAACCACAACAATACAAGAGCACACAACAGATACAAACTCAATCTAAACCGCTTCAGACTTGATTGCAGAAAGTACAACTTCAGCAACAGAGTGGTCAATGCCTGGAATGCACTACCTGACTTGTTAAATCCTCAAACCCCCACTCCTTTAACCTCAATCTATCCACTATTGAACTCATCCCATTCCTAAGAGGTCTGTAAGGAGCGTGCATAAGTGCACTATCGTGCCTGCCATCCCTGCCCTATTGTCCCCATTTATTCGTACCTATTTCCTGTATTCTTACTCATGTTTATACTTATATCTATTATCTTGTAACTGATTGACAAATCAAATAAATAAAATAAAAAATAAAAGAAGGAAGGAAGGAAAGGGAAGGAAGAAGAACAGGGAAGGGGAAGGAAGGAAGGAAGGAGAGAAAAGAATGGAGGGAGGAGAGAAAGAAAGGGAGAGAATACCTATTCTAAGAGGTCTGTAAGTGGTGTGTATAAGCGCACCATCGTGCCTACCATCCCTGTCCTAATGTCCCCGTTTATTTGTACCTATTTCCTGTATTCTTACTCATGTTTATTCTTATACCTATTATCTTGTAAGCAATTGACAAATAAATAAATAATAATCAATAAATAATAATAAAGCTGTGGGTACTCCATCACTGGAGGTTTTTAAGAAGATTCTAGCCATTCACTTGTCTAAAATGGTAAATGGTTTCCTGCTTGAGCAGAGGGCTGGACTAGAAGACCTCCAAGGACCCTTCCAGCTCTATTCTGTTCTGTTCTGTTCTGTTCTGTTCTACTCTACTCTACTCTACTCTACTCTACTCTACTCTACTCTACTCTACTCTGTTCTATTCTCTATTCTATTCTATGGAATGGAATGGAATGGAATGGAATGGAATGGAGAAGGGAAGAAGGAAGGAGAATGGAGATAAGAGATAAGATTGAAAATTAATCATTTACTCTTCCCCGATGCCACTTTCATTGATATATCAGACTCTATTTTTTAAACTGAGAACAACAAATTAATGCTAGTAATTATTTGATGGTGGGTGGGTGGGTGGATGGATGGATGGATACATGGATGGATGGATGGATGGATGGATGGATGGATAGACGGATGGATGGATACATGGATACATGGATATATGAATACATGGATGGATGGATGGATGGATGGATGGATGGATGGATGGATGGATGGATGGATGAAGGGAGGGATGGATAGCTGGATGGATGGATGGATATATGGATGGATGGATGGATGGATGGATGGATGGATGGATGGATGAAGGGAGGGATGGATAGCTGATGGAGGGATGGATAGATGGATGGATGTTCCATCCTCCAAATCTTCCTATATTGTATGCTTTTACAAAGGGATTCATGGATAATTATTCAGAGCTTTCCTGACTATAAACCTTGTTTGAAAAATACTCTTTTGTACCCTAGGCCAGACTCCAAAGTCAGCAAAATAGGGATTATAACAAATATTTATATACAATTTAGACTTCTACTGGTGTAGAATTAACTGATCAGTTTGTGCCAAGCTCATCCCAGCTAAAACCTTCTTGTTTCCAAAAGTCACACTTTGAGAAATAAATGTGGCAATGAATCTTTTTTTTTTCTTTTTTACAATTAGGAGAGCAATGTGAGGGAATATCGCTATGGGATTCCCCATAAAAATCATACTTTTCATTGTGAACGCAGCAGTGAAATGTTTTCCAATCTCATTTATTTGCAAAACCAACTCTTTCATGAGATTAGCAACCTGAAGCCTCAGGGATCTGGGCTTCCCCTACACCCATCACCCTCCTTGGTTATGAAACACAGCAATGTAGCAGATGGAAACCAAACTGCATGAGTGTCCCTCACATCTGTTCAGTTGAAGCATCCTTAGTTATAGGTCAAGGTATATTGCATTTGGTTTCAGGCTGAAGAGGCAGAGAGGAGGTTTTTGCCACACTTCCCCATAAGAATTCACCACTGTGCAACTGGGTAACTTCTGTGTTCCAACTAGCACAATAATAATCTGCCTCGTCTTCAATCTCTGCATGAGTGATGGCCAGAGATCCTGTACTCCCAGATTTGGTGGCAGTGAACCGATTTGGGATTCCTTCTCCCCTGTTACTGCAGCCACTACAGTGGACAAAACGAGGGCCTTCTCCTGCTTTCTGTTGATACCAATGGATGCTGTGGCGACTCTGAGTTGTTATGCAGGCAAGCGTAATGGTTCCATCCAGGGACACAGAGCTGGAAGGAGGCTGAGTCCAGGTGGACTGACCCTCAATGCCTTTTAAGAGTTGGGGGAGAAAAAGAAAGAAATGCTGTTAAACTGATGCACCTGCCTTTGTTCTTGGGCACTGTTCTCATGAGAATCACAATCAAGTCATCTCTTGGAGGAGTAAAACTTTACCTGTGCAGTAAGCAAGGAGTGCAAGGAAGAGCACAGCCCAACCCATGGCCAACTTTGGCAAGGAATGTCCTTCTAGGAAAGAAAATTGTAACCTTCTTCAGATCTTCTCCCTTCCTTTCCTTAAATGCCCCAACTTTTTCCATTCATGCAATTGAGATCTGATCTCATTGGTTCTACAGTACTAGAATTACCAGAAGGATAATGAGGTCTTCTAGCTTAGCCAATGACCATAGGACACATTTGCATAGAGGCAGTTCAGAAACCGAGGAAGAGATAAATGCTTGGATTCACCAACACCTAATAAAGGTCTGACTACCATGTCATGGACGAGGAGAATCACTGGATTTATTTCAACCTTATATCACCTTAAGAAAAATTCTATTATTCTATTTTGTCTTGTTGTTATTCTTTCTATGATCATGTGTATCCATCCCATCAGGCCCAAAGAAAGTTTGGAACAGTATAGGATCTCCTACCATGGGAAAGGATTGGACTTGGAGACTCTTGTGTCTCACCAGTGGGTAGCAGAGCTGGTGGTAGATTCAGACAGTGAGGATGTTGGGGAGGAACATGGGCCAGTCCTGGAGTCTGGGGAAGACTCGGACGAGGGCTCTGCATCAGAGGCAGAGATGGGGCCAGGGCTGTCTGACAGTTATAAGCCTGCCTTCGGAGTCGGAGATCAGTGGGGCAGAAGAACAGCTGGAGCTTGTTCCCAATGAGTGCATGCGCAGAGCTGCCAGGAGAAGGGAACAGTTAAGGAACAAGGGTCAACTCGAGAGTAAAGGCACTGATGGACAGTGAATGGCCCCTCCCATAGGGAATAAAGAGAAGCAAAAGGGGAGTGGTGTTTGCAGGAGACAATTAATTCATTTAATGAGGGTGAAGATTTGCTCCTGACTCCTTGCCAGGTATTTTCTTGTATAGCATTGCACATGGAAGCTATTGGCCTGGCAGCTCTCCAAGCCTGATAAGGTCTGTGGTTGTAATTCACCCTTGAAAGACTGTTTGCCAGGACTTTGCTGAATGTGAATGAGAGGAATTCACATTTGCCTAATAAAAAGGGGCTTTGTTGGGACGAGGAGTTGGCTTCGTGATTTTGTACAGCCTCGGTCAGAACAGAAACTTCCAAGTTCCCATCTGGATTAGACATGGGAACAGGTCAGCCAATCAGACTGTTTGAATTAGACCTGGCAACAATTCAGCCAATGGAGACTGTCTGGATTAGACATGGCAACAGGTCAGCCAATCGGACTGTTTGAATAGACATGTTAAAGATAACCAATGGAACTGTTGGATTAGACATGGCAACAGTTCAGCCAATGGGGACTGTCTGGATTAGACATGGCAACAGGTCAGCCAATCGGACTGTTTGAATAGACATGTTAAAGATAACCAATGGAACTGTTGGATTAGACATGGCAACAGTTCAGCCAATGGGGACTGTCTGGATTAGACATGGCAACAGTTCAGCCAATGGGGACTGTCAGGATTAGGTATGGCAACAATTCAGCCAATGGAGACTGTCTGGATTAGACATGGCAACAGGTCAGTCAATGGGGGCTGCTTGGAAACTGAAACATAGTATTTGTTTTGTATGGGGCCATAAGAGACAGTTGGAAGTCTGGGCGTGGCTTTGACTTGTTGAACTGTATATAAGAATTGGTTTGTCCTCTTGTGATCTAGGCCTCTGGGCCTCTATATCTCTCTACTCTGTAATGACTTGCTTCTGTGAATATTGCTTCTATATTCCTGAATTTGTATGCTGACTTCTGCTGTGTGGTGTTGCATATAAAGAAGTTTCTTACGTAAATGAATCCTGCAGAATTATTTCACTTGTGCGCTAGTCGGATGTGCTGCAAATACTCTGACAGAAACTATGGGGCTGTGGGCTTCCACGGCACATTATCCCTCTTCCATATTCTTGTGCCCATGGGGAAAGAGAGACTTTTTTGTAGATGGAGATGAGACAGCAGAAGTTTCTCTCCTGCCTCTTCATCTCAAGTCTCTCCAGTCAAGGTATGTTGCTTCTTGTTTCAGGTTGAAGAAGCAGAGAGGATGTTTTTGTCACATTTCCCCATAAGAATTGACCACTGTGCAACATGGTATCCGCACTGTTCCAGCTAGCACAGTAATAATCTGCCTCGTCTTCAGCCTGCGCATTGGTGATAGTCAAAGATCCTGTGTTCCCAGATCTGGTGGCAGTGTACCGATCTGGGATCCCTTCTCCCCTATCATCATTGCCATCAGTATGTACAAAGCGTGGGGCATCTTCTGTTTTCTGTTGAAACCAGTAAATGCGGTAGGAACTCTCTGTTGTGCAGGAGAATGTAATTGTTTCACCCAGGAGCACAGAGATGGAGGGAGGCTGAATCCAAGTTGATTGACAGTCAGTACCTTTAAAACAGGGAAGGGGAGTGATGGAAAAGGGCTTAGACACTGTGGTCTGGATGCATTTTCTTTGCTCTGAAACATTTGCTTCCAAATTCTTATGAGAAGCACAGTACAACCCCTCTTGGCCCAGAAAAAAAATACCTGTGCAGTAAGTGAGAAGTACAAGGAAGATCACAGTCCAACCCATGGTCAACTTTGGCAAGGAATATCCTTCTAGGGAGGAAGATTATAACCTTCATCAGGTCTTCTCCTTTCCTTTCCTTAAATGCCTTCTTAAATGCCCCTTCATGCAAATGTCATCTGCGCTCATTGGTTCTACTAGAATATTTTTATTTCCTCAATGCACTAGGACAGCGGTAGGGAACCTTGGCTCTTTTACCACTGATGGACTTCAACTCCCAGAATTCCTGAGTGAGCCATAAAAGTTTCCCCATCCCTGGCCTAGTGGTTTTTCAGTTGTGAGGGAAATCAATTTTTGACTTGAATGGGACTGTTTAATATACAAATGTAGGACATATAAAGAATATTGATCATTCAAGTCAAAAATTAGGACATTTGTATATTGAACAATCCCATTCAAATCAAAAATTGATTTCCCTCACAACTGAAAAACCAGTAGGCCTGGGATGGGGAACTTTTTATAGCTCATTCAGGAATTCTGGGAGTTGAAGTCCATAAGTGATAAAAGAGCCACTGCACTAGGAGATTTTCCGGTTTATCCAATGACCAGAAGATCCATTTGCATAGAGGACATTTGGGAAAGGAGGAAGAACGAAAATGTGTCATTTAAAATCAGGGATCGGGGGAACCTTCTAGATCTCTTCAAACACCTTACTTACATGAACATGATATGGCAATGCTTTCATGTAAAGATAATTAAGAGATTCTATTAATCTCAATAGCATGTAAAAGCTAATATGCAATTACTATAGAATCTCGAACCAGATAGATAGATAGATAGATAGATAGATAGATAGATAGATAGATAGATAGATAGATAGATAGATAGATAGATAGATAGATAGAGATATATATGATATATATATATAATCACACATACACACACACACACACACAAAGAGGGAGAGGGAGAGAGAGAGAGAGGGAGGGAGAGAGAAAAGGTGTGGGACCAAATAAGTCATTGTACAAAACAAACTACAAAATCTTGAAATACTAAGTATGACAGAAACCTGCCCACTAGAAGAGCTGATACATTCTCCAAATAATGCTAAGCCATCTTGCCATTCAGACATCAACTCAAACAGGCTTGTGGTATGGGTTTCATCCCTGTCTACTGTATTTCACATCTCTTCTGATCCAGACAGATTTTGTTAGACAAATGGCACTGTTTGGCAAATCAACCAGATCTGCCTAGGATTTCTGCTTTTTTGGATTCACACAACTCAAGCAAAATTGAGGTTATATGTTTTTTTCTGATCCTTTGAGGACAGAAGAGAAAGGATCTCCTCACAGTGCCCCAAGCTAGTTGACCCCTGTGAAATATGCCACCCAACCATCTTCCACAGCTATGTGCCTCATTATCAGCTGGATGTTGGTGGTACTGAAATAGTCCAGGATTCCAAAATGGGAAACCTCAAACTGATCTAGGATTTCTTGACTTCTGCTACAGCCAACATTTTCCACCTCTTGTGAAGCTTCTTCCTATCTTTGTGGACATCAGTAAATGGCATTTTGACTACTAACAGTGAAGTTCAGTATGGATATTTGATTGATAGACTTGAATGACAGGCCCCAGTGTTGAAGGACAAAATCAAAAATGGCCCTGAGACATTACTGTCTAACAGCCAACATGACAAAAGCTGAAGGATAAATGCCAAGATCTTCATGAGGGTCCAAGGAAACATGAGTTCTTATCAAGCCTTCAAACTTCCATAATCTTCAGTAAGGAACAGGGGAAAAATAAAAGCAAAAAGATGGACTTTCTGAATGAAGATTATCTGGATAGAGTGGCCTTCAACTCTTATCTTATATTAACCAAAACATATTTCTCTACTGATGTCAAATGTCACTGGTCCATGAAGGACAAAAAAAGGTGAAATGAAATGAAGAGAAGGTTTTTTTGTTTCACTTCCCCACCTGAATCAATTGCTGTGGAACTGACTACCCGTCCAGACACAACAATAATAGGTGGCTTCATCTTCAACCAGAGCTCCAGTGATAGTCAAGGACGTCACATTCCCTGATCTGGACCTGGAGAAACGTTCTGGAACCCATGATGGTCTGGAACTGGTGTGATAGATCAGTGTTCAAGGTTGATGCCCAGGTATCTGCTGGGACCACCAAGGGTAGTTGCCATCCCCAAGATTCCCACCATCATATCGACAAGATAGGGTGCTTGTCCTTCCAGCTGCAACAAATTCTGGGTCCTTCAGGGTCTGCATTTGTTGAAGGCTGGGGCCTAAAAGAGATCAAGACATGGCTTGTTCAATGGAGGGTCAACAATGACCAACTCAACTATCCAGCAAAGAGACTCTTTTGAGTTTTGTTCTAGAAAGGGTTGAGCCTCGTTCCAAAGGGATTTCTCTTACCAAAGGAAACCAGGACTATGGAGAGAAGAAGGGCTTGAGTCATGGTGGGAGAACTCGGTGGGTCAATCCCTTCTCTAAGGCATCTGGATTTCCCACTTGACTTCTCTCCATCTCACTTAAATCCTCATGCAAATGTCTTGCTATTCAACTACCCACCCTGAAAGAGAGCGATATGTTGCTTGTTCAACGGAGGATCAAGAGCACTACCACAAATGGAAAACTCAACTCTCTAGCAAGGAAGCTTTTCTGAGTTTAGTTCTAGAAAGAGTTGTGCCTCCTTTCTCTTACCGACACAGATCAGGACTATGACGAGAAGAAGTGCCTGGGACATGGTGGGAGAACTGGATGGGCCAACCCCTTCTCTAAAGCTAATGGATTTCCCCCTAGACCCCTCTCCTCTTAAATCCTCAGAGGACAAGAGAGGACTTCCTCATGCAAATGTCTTTGTTCTTCAACTACCAACCCAGCTCTCAAGGAGGCTGATTAGAAAGATGACGAGCAACTGTTGAGATATATCTTATTTAAAAGTAATGTTTTCCTGAAGTGAAAATATTCTTTGTAAGTGAAAGAAGAGACCAGAATTAGCTGTTTATTGGATTGAAGACAGTGTCAGGTTCATTCCAGGAACTTGCTTTGATATGCTTGAGTTTACAAAGCCATATTACAGAAAATGCATTTGCGTTCGGATAAATATGGGATTGATTGTGCCCCACACCTCTCATTGATTAATTCTCATGGTTCAAAGAGAGGAAATTTCTCTTGAAGGCCACAGTCTAGGAAAAGCAGAGGGCCAACTGTACATATGGGCTAGGGCTACTCATAAGAAGGATGGAGAAAATCCAAGGATTTTCTTAAATTTAAAAACATCGATTTTTTTTTATTTAAATCGGATTTTTTAAAATTTAAATTTGATTTTTTATTTATATAAATCAGATTTTTTTTACTTTTATCAGATATATTTTAATAAAATGCTTTTGGGATAAAAATCTATCTAAAGATAGTTTTCTATTTAAGATCCATGAAGAATTTGGTTTATTCGGCATGAAATGGAGCTTAGTTGTGTAGCATGAGGCTGCAGATTCTGCAATATTGGGACTGTCTGTGAGTCAACAATGGGTCAGAGGAGGAGCTGCTGTGGGACAGAGATGGCAGTTGCTCTTTAAAATTAGGATTTAAATCGAGTTGATTTAAATCAAGCCTTTTTACTAGTGACTTCAACTAGATTTAAATCAAATTCACTCTGCTCACAAGCAATCCTCATAGTCAGTTTTCTTATTTTTTTTGGAAAAATAAAACTCTGCCATCAGAAGCGGAGTTGGTGATCCTAAGCCATTTCTTTTTATCCTTCCTTATTTCACCTGGTCAGGGAAGGATCTGTGCCTTCCTGCCTGCTGTACTCTAGAAAAACAGTCTCTAAACTTTGCAGGAGACACATCTGCCCAGTCTTTTGCTGAAGCCATTTTTTGCACATACAATCATGAAAGGACAACAGCAACATCTACTGGCCACAGATATTGTAACATCTGTGTTGTCCCTACCAAGGCTGAAAAGAGAGAGAGAGAGAGAGAGAGAGAAGAGGGAAAGAAAGAAAGAAAGAAAGAAAGAAAGAAAGAAAGAAAGAAAGAAAGAAAGAAAGAAAGAAAGAAAGAAAGAAAGAAAGAAAGAAAGAAAGAAAGTTAGATAGATAGATAGATAGATAGATAGATAGATAGATAGATAGATAGATAGATAGATAGATAGATAGATAGATAGATAGATAGATAGATAGATAGTCTGGGGCAACATGCTTCTCTGGGCTGGTCCTTCTTGACTTTAGTGATGGGCTTGAGGTTAAGGTAGAGATTTACCTGTTCATCAGATGATGAGTTTCATGTTTCCATTGTCTGATTCATTTCTCCTTGTGAGAACATTTAACATGAGGTCAATTCAATTCAATGTCTAGTCCAGGATAAGTGTGCAAATCTTTACAAAGAATTAATCGTAGCATCCTGTAGCCTTGGCACAAACTTGCCCCATTGAGTTATTTTTTAATCTGTGTCCTCACACAGTCCCTTTTACCCCAAACCAGAGCAGTTGACACCTAGGCATCCCCTGCATCTTCCTCTTCGGAGGTAGTATTCAGCCGGTTCTGACCAGTTATTCAGATCTGGTAGCAGAAATTTTGAGTAGTTCAGAAAACTGGCCAATACCGCCTCTGACTGGCCCTGCCCCCATCTATTCTCTGCCTTTTGAGTCTCAGCTGATCATCTGGGTCTTCTTTGGTTGCCCTGTACAGGAGAACGGAACTGGCAAGCAGATTAGTGGGGTGGAGAGGGAAGGGGGACTTTGCAGTATATTTTTCCCCTGCCATGCCCGCCAAGCCACGCCCACAGAACCAGTAGTAAAAAGTTTTGAATCCCACCACTGTTCCTCTTCCATACTCCAGTATCCATCATCCCCTTTAATGGGGACAGACAAACTTCTTTGCAGGTGGAAATGAGCCAACAGATGTTTCTCTTCTGTCTTTTCAATTCAAATACTCCAAATCCCCGGTCAAGATATGTTGCTTCTTGTTTCAGGTTGAAGAGGCAGAGAGGAGGTTTTTGTCACACTTCCCCATAAGAATTCACCACTGTGCAACATGGTATCTGCACTGTTCCAGCTAGCACAGTAATAATCTGCCTCGTCTCCAGCCTGCGCATCAGTGATGGTCAAAGTGCCTATGTTCCCAGATCTGGTGGCAGTGAAGCGATGTGGGATCCCTTCTCCCCTGTTACTACAGCCACTACAATGGACGTAGCGAGGGACTTCTCCAGATTTCTGTTGAAACCAGTAAATGCTCTTGGTGCTCTGAGTTGTTGTGCAGGAGATCGCAATGGTTCCACCTGGGGACACGGATCTGGATGGAGGCTGAGTCCAAGGGGACTGGCCATCAATGCCTTTCAAGAGAGTCGGTGGGAGAGAAAGAGTGAGGGGAGAGAAAGAAAGAATCACTGTTAAACTGATGCACCTTCCTTGGCTCTTAGAGACTTGCAAGGGACCAAGTTCTTATGAGAATGACAAGAAGATTCCCTCTTGTCCCAGGGAAATTTACCTGTGAGGTAAGTGAGGAGTGCAAGGAAGACCACAGCCCAACCCATGGCTAACTTTGTCAAGGAATATCTGTTCAGGGAGGATGATCATAACCAAAATTTCCCCTTTCCTTTAAATGCTGTGAGTTCACCTCCTCATGCAAATGAGATCTGCATTCACTGGTTCTCCTAGAATAATTCCTTAAAACCATAGTGTTGTCTATTCGTCTAGTTTAGCCAGTGACCAAAGAAAACATTTGCATGGACGAGATTTGGAAACGGAGGAAGAATTAAAAGGTCTCAATGCCAGATCACCCTGTGGTAGATAAAGGGAACCTTCCAGAGATGGTATTCAGCCGGTTCTGACCCATTCTGGAGAACCGGTAGTGGAAATCTTGAGTAGTTCAGAGAACCGGCAAATATCACCTCTGACTGGCCCCGCCCCCATTTCTTCTCTGCCTCCCGAGTCCCAGCTGATTGGCTGAGTCTTTTTTGGTTGCCCTGCACAGGAGAACAGAGCTGAAAATCAGGTTAGTGGGGTGGGGAGGGAATGGGGATTTTGCAGTATCCTTCCTCCAGGAGTGGGGAGTGAACGGAGATTTTACAGTATCCTTCCCCTGCCATGTCCATCAAACCATGCCACACCCACCAAACCATGCCCACAGCTGATCAGCTGGGTCTTCTTTGGTTGCCCTGCCCAGGAGAACAGAGCTGAAAAGCAGGTTAGTGGGTGGGGAGGGAATGGGGATTTTGCAGTAACCTTCCCCTGCCATGCCCACCAAGCCACACTATGCCCACCAAGCCACGCTTACAGAACTGATAGTAAAAAAATTTGAATCCCACCACTGGAAACTTCTATATTTAAACACTCTATTTGGTTTCAGGATCCACTCTTTTATCTGAGGAGATATTCCAAAACCACTTGTTTTCAGAATACGC
Organism: Bungarus multicinctus; assembly: GCA_023653725.1. Classification (NCBI taxonomy): domain Eukaryota; kingdom Metazoa; phylum Chordata; class Lepidosauria; order Squamata; family Elapidae; genus Bungarus; species Bungarus multicinctus. The sequence continues at coordinate 179,951,036 of CM042836.1, forward strand.
TCTTACTATGAAGAGACATTAAAAGTTATAACTTGTGATTGCTATGAGGCCCATTATAGTTAATGCAGAAATTCCATATAGCAACTAAGCCAAGGGGTTGTGGTAAAGGATGACTTTCACATTTCCAGTGGGTGATACAATTCTCCAAGTAAACAAATTTTGGCATGCTTGCTCAGCTCCATATCTAATGTAGAAGAACCACACAGGAGTGTGAAATTTTTTACTAAGAGTTCATCCCTACGTCCTCCAGACATGCCACAAACCTGCCCCTGTGACAGCTTTTTTTAGTGCTGTGTCCTCCTACAATCCTTTTTACCTTCCCTCCTATTCAGTGCTGAACCAGCTGCAAATGATCTCTTCCTTCTCCCATTTTTCATCTGTTCCTTTCACAGTTTTTGCTCAGAACACAAGAGCCCTGGGCCTGTTTGATTTCCAAGAACTCTTCTCTCCGGTGCCTATCGCCTCCCTGGAAAAGACTAAACTTACAGGTCTCTCTCCCTTGCATCTTCAGCTCAAGTGCCCACAGTCACAGATCAAAGGTTGTCAAATTCTGAGAACCAATCTGAGAACCAATCAACCAAATCCTCTCTCAGCCCAGGAATTTTTTTTTTTACCTATGCAGTAAGTGAGGATCACAAGGAGGACCGCAGCCCAACACATGGTCAACATTTGGCAAGGAATGTCCTTCTAGGGAAGAAAATTATAACCTTCTTCTCTTTGCCTTTCTTTAAATTCCCTTTCTTTCTCCTTTCAAGCAAATGAGATCTGCTCTCATTGGTTCTACTACTGTAGTATATTTCATTCCCCAAAAGCATTAGGATGTTTTTTCCCAAAAGCCATCACTCTGCTAAACAAATAATTCCCTCAACACTGGTTCAACTATTTATAAAGCGTGCACTATTACTGGTAATCTTCTCATCACTCCTTATCACCCATCCCCTCTCACTTGTGATTGTAGGACTGTAACTTTGTCGCTTGTATCCTTACGATTTATATTGATTGTTTCCTAGTATGATTTGATTGTTGATTGTACCCTATGACTATCATTAAGTGTTGTATGTTTTGATTCTTGATTCTTAACAAATGTATCTTTTCTTTATGTATACTGAGAGTATTTACATCAAGACAAATTCCTTATGTGTCCAATCACACTTGGCCAATAAGCTATTCTATTCTATTCTATTCTATTCTATTCTATTCTATTCTATTCTATTCTATTCTATTCTATTCTATTCTATTCTATTCTATTCTATTCTATTCTATTCTATTCCATTCCATTCTATTCTATTCTAGTTTAGCCAATGACCAGAAGAAACATTTCCATAGAGGATATTTGAAACTGGGAGGAATTATAATTATAATTGACATGGAAATGACAAATGAAATTGTCAGACTCCACTTAATGCCAACATGTAAAACCTAATTTACAATTATAATAAAAACCAAGAGCATAATATTTTTTTTCAAAAATGGAAAAATAAGTAAAACTATAGTTTAGGGGAAAACATACAGGCTATAAGGCCGATCATAAGAAATCCTCTCTCTTTTTCTTTTAATGTTTGGAACAATCCACCTGAAGTAGAATTGGTGGACATAACTATTTCCTTTTATCCTGCATATTTAGCCTGTTCTGTGATGGATCAGTGCCCTCGTCCTTCCCTTCTTCTTGACGAAGAGACAAGACGTTTTAGGAGTCACATCTGGTCATCTTTTCACTTATTATTTTTTGGAGAATCATGCTTAGCCAGGAAGTTGGACTAGATGACTAGTGGTGGGATTCAGCCAGTTCACATCACTTTCGGGAGAACTGGTTGTTAACTTTCTGAGCAGTTTGTTGAACTGGTTGTTGAAAGAAATCATTAGGGCACAGAACCGGTTGTTAAATTATTTGAATCCCACCATTGCCTACAAGGTCCCTTCCAACTCTGTTTTTCTGTTACAAGACATTTCAGGCGCCACATCTGGCCACCTTTTCAATTATTAGTTTTTGGAGAATCACGAAAGTGCAACAGCAGCTCCTACTGGCTACTGATTTTTCAATCTGTGATATCCCCACCTGGGCTGAAGAAATGTAGCATTTGTGTTACCTTGAGGACTATCATCACCCTTCCTTCCCTCACATACTAGAAAAAGGAAAGGAAAAAAAGTAAGTTGAAAGAGAAGGAGAACGTGCCTTCTTTCTTAATTCTCTTAATGAAGATGTCACCCATCCTCCCTTGTTGTTTTTAGTACTTTGATTTGAAGAAAGACATTTTATGTAGAGATTATGTATAAGTTTGGAGCATTGGGCTTCTCTGAGATTCTCCTCAACTTTATTGGTGTACTTGAGGTTAAGGTAAAGGAGACCGGGTGAATTTCATGTTGTCAATGGCTGAGTTACTTCTCTTGGTTAAGAACATTTAGCAACTGTTCGGTAAGGTTCAACATTGAATGTAGGAGAACTGCACACGAGGGTGCAAATCTTTACCAAACTTTCATCCCAACATTTATTTATATATTTATTTGATTTATCAATCACTTACAAGATAATATGTATAAGTATAAATATAGTTATGAATACATGAAATGGATACATATGAGAAAAATAAAAAGAAGCAATAGGACAGGGACGGTAGGCACCTTGGTGCGCTTATACACATCCCCTACAGACCTCTAAGGAAAGAGGTGAGGTCAATAGTAGACAGTCTAAGCTTAAAGTTTTTGGGGTTTGGGGAAGAAACCACAGAGTCAGGTAGAGTATTCCAGACATCGACCACTCTGTTGCTGAAATCGTATTTCCTGCAATCAAGTTTGGTGTGGTTTATCTTGAGTTTGTATCTATTGTGTACTCTTGTATTGTTATGGTTGATGCTGAAGTATTCATTGACAGGTAGGACATTGCAATGTATGATTTTATATACTATACTTAGATTGCACCGAAGGTGGCGTAATTCTACTGTTTTCTAGGCCTAGAATTTCGAGTCTGTGGCATAAGGTATTCTGCAATGAATAGAGGAGTGGAGAACTCTTCTTGTGAAATATTTCGGGACTTTCTCAACTGTGTTAATATCAGATACGTAATGTGGGTTCCAGACTGATGAGCTGTATTCAAGTATTGGTCTAGCAAGTATTTTGTGTGCTCTAGTTATTAGTGTGATATTACCAGAGAAAAAGCTACGTAGGATTAGGTTAACAGCTCTTAATGCCTTTTTGGCTATGTAGTTACAGTGGGCTGTAGCACTTAGGTCATTTGAGATGAGTACTCCAAGGTCAATGACAGAGTTTGGATCATCAACAAGGTCTTGACTATTCAGCCTGTATTTTATTTTTTGATTTTTTTTGCCAATATTTAAGACAGAGCATTTATTTGTTTATTTGTTTGTTTCTTTACTTATTTACTTACTTACTCACTCACTCACTCACTCACTTATCCATCCTCCACATTGGTACAAACTAACCCCAATGACAACTTTTTAACCTGTGTCCTCATACAGTCCACTTTATCCCACTTTCAAAGAAGTGTTGAAGCACCTGCAAATCATCACTAGTTACTCCAATGTCATGTTTTCTACTTTCAAAATGTGGACTTACAGTATGGGGGGACAGAGGCCAAGGATCTCTGGGCTTCCCTACATCCTTCTCCTCCACACTTCCATGCCCATCATCCCTCTTGCTGGGCACTGAAGACTTCTATGCAGAAGACGATGAACTTGCAGGAATTTCTCTCCTGCATCGTCAGCTCAAGTGTCCCCAGTCATAGATCAAGGGATGATGCAGCTGGTTCAGTCTCGAGAGGAAGTGAGTGCAAGTGGACTAACCATCAATGCCTTTAATTAATGGTGGGAGGTAGTGAAGGAAAGAGTGAGGGGAGAAAAAGAAAGAAATGTTTTTAAACTGATGCACCTTCCTTTGCTCTGAGCCATTTTCAAGGAAACCTTTTCTTATGAGCATCACAACCAAATCCTCCCTTGGCCCAGAAAACTTTACCTGTGCAGTAAGTGAGGAGTGCTAAGAAAATCACAGCCCAACCCATGGTGAACTTTGGCAAGGAATATCCTTCTCTAGAGGAAAGTTATACCCTTCTTCAGATCTTCTGCTTTCCGTTCATTTAAATCCCCTGCTTTCTCCTTTCATGCAAATGAGATCTGCCCTCATTGGTCCAACTAGAATATTCTCTTCCCCAACAGCAGGTTGAGGTCTTCTGAGTTAACCAATGACCAGAGGAAACATTAGAGATTTCATAATCAGGATGAATTACAAAGTCTGAATTAAAAATCAAACCAACCTGCTTGAGGAAATGGGATGTTTCTTGAAACAACATGCCTAATATGTGAATTTCACAGAGAAATAATACATATGATTATGTAACTCAACCTAATTCATCATGTAATCTAGAAGAACCACAAATGAGTATGTAAATCTTTGCAAACTCTTCATCTTAATTTCCTATAGTCTTGGACCAAAAATGCCCCAGGAACCATATTTTAGCCTGTGTCTCCATACAGCCCCTTTTATCCCATCTCAAAGCTAGTGTTGAAGCACCTGCAAATCATCTCTAGGTTCTCCAATGTCATGTGTTCTCCTTTCAAAATTTGTACTTATAGCAGAGAGGGGACTGAGGCCAAGGATCTCTGGGCTTCCCTTGCACCCTTCTCCTTCACACTCCCGTGTCCATCATCCCCCTAGCTGGTGATTGAGAGACTTCACTGCAAAAGGCAATGAACTTGCAGAACTTTCTCTCCAGCATCATCGGCTCAAGTGTCCCCAGTCATAGATCAAGGGATGTTGCATGTGATTTCAGTCTCAAGAGGAAGAACGAAGGTTTTTGTCACACTTCCCCATAAGAATGTAACACCGTGCAACGCAGTAAAACCACTGTTCGAGCTACCACAGTAATAATCTGCCTCATCTCCAACCTCCACATTGGTAATGGCCAAAGATCCTGTACTCCCAGATCTGGTGGCAGTGAACCGATTTGGGATCCCTTCTCCCCTGTTGCAGCCATCACAGTGGACAAAACGAGGGGCTTGTCCTCCTTTCTGTTGATACCAGCTAATCCAATTAGTACTCTGAGTTTGACAGGAGATCGTAATGGTTCCACCCAGGGACACGGAACTGGAGGGAGGCTGAGTCCAAGTGGACTGACCATCGATGCCTTTAATTAATGGTGGGTGGGGGGGAGGGAAGGAGGGAGGGAAAGAGTGAGGGGAGAAAAAGAAAGAAATATTGTTAAACAGGTGCAACCTTCATTTGCTCTGAGCCATTTTCAAGGAAAACTTTTCTTATGAGAACCAAAACCAAATCCTCTCTTGGTCCAGGAAAACTTTACCTGTGCAATAAGTGAGCAGTGATAAGAAAACCACAGCCCAACCCATGGTGAACTTGGCAAGGAATATCCTTCTCTAGAGGAAAATTGTAAACTTCTTCAGATCTTCTGTTTCCCTTTCATTTAAATCCCCTGTTTTCTCCTTTCATGCAAATGAGATCTGCCTCATTGGTTCTAGTAGAAAACTTGCTTCCCCAAAAGCAAGTTGAGGTCTTCTGGTTTAGCCAATAACCAGACAAGACCTCTGCATATATAGAACTTTTGGAACCCGGGACGAATAAAAAGGTCTCAATTAAAAATGAAACCGTGCTACTTGGAGAACATGAAATCTTGTCAATTTCTTCAAACCTGCTTCTTTATTGAAATTGACATGAAAATTATGCATGAAATTGTGCAACTTCACTTAATAGTGTGTAAAACCTAGGCAAAAAGAGGAGCACCTCACTCCATTTGGACATATGGGCTGAGGCAGGTCATAAGAAATTCTCTTTTTTTTTTTTTAATATTTGGAGGAAGCCACCGGAAGCAGAGTTGGTGGCCCTAACCATTTCCTTTTATCCTGCATATTTCATGTGTCCTGTGAGGGATCAGTGCTTTCCTCCACCTCATATTATATAGGAAGCGAGGAGATATTTCATAACAGATGTATCTTTTCTTTATGAACACTGAGAGTATTTACACCAAGTCAGATTCCTTGTGTGTCCAGTCACACCTGGCCAATAAAGAATTCTATTCTGTTCTATTCTATTTTAGGAGCCACACCTGACCAGGCTTTTGCTGAAGTCCTTCTTTGGACAACTATCGAAGGGCAACAGCAGCCTCTACTGGCCGCTGGTGTGGCAACATCTGTGTTATCACCATCTGGGCTGAAGAAATGCAGAGTTTTCTCTCCTTTGAAGACCATCATCTTCCTTCTGTTTAAATATCAGGAAAGAAAGAGAAAAGATAAGGGGAAGAGGAATAAAAATGTGCCTTCTTTCCTCATTCTCTTACTTCTTACTTTCTCTGGCAAGGAATATCCTTCTCTAGAGGAAAATTGTAACCTTCTTCAGATCTTCTTCTTCCCTTTCATTTAAATCTCCTGCTTTCTCCTTTCACGCAAATGAGATCTGCCCTCGTTGCTTTGATTAGAAAACTTTCTTTCCCAAAAGCATATTGAGGTCTTCTGAGTTAACCAATGAGCAGAGGAAACATTAGAGATTTGATAATCAGAATGAATTACAAAGTCTGAATTAAAAATCAAATCAACCTGCTTGAGGAAATGGGATGTTTCTTGAAACAACATGCCTAATATGTGAATTTCACAGAGAAATAATCCATATGATTATGTAACTCAACCTCAAAAAGAGAAGAACCATAGTCCATTTGGATACATGAGCTAACCAGGTCATAAGCAATCCACACTGTCAGCCTCGGAAGCCATTTTTCTGAGGCTGCCACATTCAGTGCCTGGGAATTTGGGAGGGGGGATTTCATAGTGGGGAGAATATTGGACATAACAACATTCTTTCTCAGAGAGTCAAGGACATGTTGCCCTGCACATGGAGGGGAGTGACGGGAGGGATGTCTCCAGTTGGGATGAAGATTTGATGGGTCCATGGGATGGACTGGGGGGTGCAGGGGATGGATCTTGGATTTCTCTTTTGGGAAGGGAAAACCCGTAACTCTCAGGTTCAGGTTTTCCCAGATGTGCCAATATCACAACTCTCATAAAATGGAACTTTGAGGAACTGATTTTCTTGGAGTTTATTGGTTTGGAGTTGGTTAGTTGGAACGCTGACACTCATATTCTTATTTTCCCCTTTTTTCTGCTTGGTACAGGTCACTTGAAGTACAGTTGTTGATCTGAACTATTTCCTTTTATTTTTCACCTCTTATGTGGAGGATCAGCACCCTCCTCCCTCCCTTACCATAGAGGGACAGACTAGACTTTGCAGGAGCCACATCTGACTGTCCTTTGGTTTAAGTCGTTTTTTGGAGACCCATGAAAGAGTGGAAGCAGCCCCTATTGGCCACAAATATTGCAGCCCCTGTGTTTTCCCCACCTGGACTGAAGAAATGCAGCATTCACCATCCTTTGAGAACCATCATCTTCCTCCTCCTTAAATTCCAGAAGAAAGATGGGAAAAACTAAGTGGAAAGACAAAAGAATGGAAGAAAAAACAATTACTACCCACCTGCCTTCAATCGAGGACCTGTATACTGCACGAGTCAAAAAGGGGGCTGTGAAAATGTTTACACACCCCTCACATCCTGGACATAAACTGTTTCAACTCCTTCCCTCAAAACGACGCTATGGAGCACTGCACATCAGAACAAGTAGACACAAGAACAGTTTTTTTCCGAAAGCCATCACTCTGCTAAACAAATAATTCCCTCAACACTCTTCAACTATTTACAAAGTGTACACTACTATTACTGTTCTTCTCATCTTCTCATCACTCCTTATCACCCATCCCCTCCCACTTGTGACTGTAACTTTGTTGCTTGTATCCTCTGTTTCCTAGTATGATTTGATCTTGATTGTACCCTATGACTATCATTAAGTGTTGTACATTATGATTCTTGATTCTTAACTATGTTCCTTCTTTATGTATACTGAGAGTATTTACACCAAGACAAATTCCTTGTGTGTCCAATCACAGTTTGCCAATAAAGTATTCTATTCTATTCTATTCTATTCTATTCTATTCTATTCTATTCTATTCTATTCTATTCTATTCTATTCTATTCTAAAAAGCATTTTCTTTCATAATTCTCTCACAGAAGATGTCACAAAGCCTCCTTTGTTGTTTTTAATACTTCTATTTGTAAAAAGACATTTTCTTTTCAGTCCCTTCTCTCCTACATCCAATCTAGGGTTGAAACAGTTGCAAATCATCTCTAGCTTCTCCAATTCTACGTCTTCTCCTTTCAAAATTTGTACTAATATCCCAGGGGGCTGAGATCATGGATCTGTGGCTTCCCTGCACCCTTCTCATCCACACTGCTGTGCCCATCATCCCCTTTGCTGGGGCTTGAGCGACTTCTCTGCAGATGAAGATGAACCTGCACCTTGTTCTCTCGTGTCTCTTCAGCTCAAGTGCCACAGTCATAGATCAATGGATGTTGCGTGTAGTTTCAGTCTCAAGAGGAAAAATGAAGGTTTTTGTAAAATTTCCCATAAGAATATAATACCGTGCAATGCAGTAGCACCACTGTTCCAGCTACCACAGTAATAATCTGCCTCATCTCCAACTTCCACATTGGTGATGGCCAAGTATCCTGAACTCCCAGATCTGGTGGCAGTGAACCGATTTGAGATCCCTTCTCCCCTGCTACTGCAGCCATCACAATGGACAAAACGAGGGCCTTGTCTTCCTTTCTGTTGATACCAGCCAATGTTGTAGGAACTCTGAGTTGTTGTGCAGAAAAGTGTAACGGTTCCACCCAGGGACCCGGAGCTGGAGGGAGGCTGAGTCCAAGTGGACTGACCATCAATGCCTTTAATTAATGGTGGGAGGAGGGAGGGAAAGAGTGAGGGGAGAAAAAGAAAGAAATATTGTTAAACTGGAGCAACCTTCCTTTGTTCTGAGCCATTTTCAAGGAAACCTTTTCTTACGAGAATCAAAACCAAATCCTCTCTTGGTCCAGGAAAATTTTACCTGTGCAATAAGTGAGGAGTGCTAAGAAAATCACAGCCCAACCCATGGTGAACTTTGGCAAGGAATATGCTTCTCTAGAGGAAAGTTATACCCTTCTTCAGATCTTCTGCTTTCCGTTCATTTAAATCTCCTGCTTTCTCCTTTCATGCAAATGAGATCTGGCCTCATTGGTCCAACTAGAATACTTTCTTCCCCAAAAGCATGTTGGGGGTCTTCTGGTTTAGCCAATGACCAGAGAAAACATTTGCCTACTGGAGATTTGGAAACTCGGATGGTCTCAATTAAAAGGTTTCAGTTAAAAATGAATCCGTGCTGCTTGGAGAACAGGAAAACTTGTCAATTTCTTCAAACATGCTTCTTTATTGAAATCGACATGGAAATTATACATGAGATTGTGCAACTTCACTTAATAGTGTGTAAAACCTGGGCAAAAAGAGGAGCACCTCATTCAATTTGGACATAGGGGCTAAGGCAGGTCATAAGAAATTCTCATATTTTCTTTTTTATAATATTTGGAGGAAGCCACCGGAAGCAGAGTTGGTGGACCTACACATTTCCTTTTATCCTGCATAATTCATGTGTCTTGTGAGGCATCAGTGCCTTCTTCCTTCCATTATTATAGAGGAAGCAAGGAGATATATCAGAGCCACACTTGACCAGGCTTTTGCTGAAGTCCTTCTTTGAAGAACTATGGAAGGGCATCAGCAGCTCCTACTGGCCGCTGATGTGACAACATCTATGTTATCACCATCTGGGCTAAAGAAATGAAGTGTTTTCTGTCCTTTGAAGACCATCCTCTTCCTTCTGTTTAAATATGAAGAAAAGAAGAGAGAAAAGATAAAGGGAAGACGAATAAAAATGTGCTTTCTTTTCTAATTATCTTACAAAAGATTTCCCAAGCCTTGTTTTTAACACTTTGATGTGAAGAAAGACATTTTAGGTAGAGATTTCATAAAGGTTTATGGTTTATCTCCTTTTCCATCTCCACTTTCATGGTGGGCCTGAGATTGAAGTAAAGGAGGTACCTGTTCATCAGAAAAGATTCATGATTTCATGTTAAGAACATTTAATAGGCGTTAAATATAATTCATCATCTAATCTAGAAGAACCACAAATGAGTATGTAAATCTTTGCAAACTCTTCATCTTAATTTCCTATAGTCTTGGACCAAAAATGCCCCAGGAACCATATTTTAGCCTGTGTCTCCATACAGCCCCTTTTATCCCATCTCCAAGCTAGTGTTGAAGCACCTGCAAATCATCTCTAGGTTCTCCAATATCATGTGTTCTCCTTTGAAAATTTGTACTTATAGCAGAGACGGGACTGAGGCCAAGGATCTCTGGGCTTCCCTTGCACCCTTCTCCTTCACACTCCCGTGTCCATCATCCCCCTAGCTGGTGATTGAGAAGACTTCACTGCAAAAGGCAATGAACTTGCAGAACTTTCTCTCCTGCATCATCGGCTCAAGTGTCCCCAGTCATAGATCAAGGGATGTTGCATGTGGTTTCAGTCTCGAGAGGAAGAACGAAGGTTTTTGTCACACTTCCCCATAAGAATGTAACACCGTGCAACGCAGTAGCACCACTGTTCCAGCTACCACAGTAATAATTTCCCTCGTCTCCAAACTCCGCATTGGTAATGGCCAAAGATCCTGTACTCCCAGATCTGGTGGCAGTAAACCGATTTGGGATCCCTTCTCCCCTGTTGCAGCCAGCACAGTGGACAAAACGAGGGCCTTGTCCTCCTTTCTGTTGATACCAGCCAATGTTGTAGGAACTCTGAGTTGTTGTGCAGGGGATCGTAATGGTTCCACCCAGGGACACGGAATCTGGAGGGAGGCTGAGTCCAAGTGGACTGACCATCAGTGCCTTTAATTAATGGTGGGAGGTAGGGGGGAAAAAAGTGAGGAGAGAAAAAGAAAGAAATATTGTTAAGCTGGTGCAACCTTCGTTTGCTCTGAGCCATTTTCAAGGAAACCTTTTCATGAGAATCACAGCCAAATCCTCTCTTGGTCCAGGAAAACTTTACCTGTGCAGTAAGTGAGGAGTGCTAAGAAAATCACAGCCCAACCCATGGTGAACTTCGGCAAGGAATATCCTTCGATAGAGGAAAATTATACCCTTCTTCAGATCTTCTGTTTCCCTTTCATTTAAATCCCCTGCTTTCTCCTTTCATGCAAATGAGATCTGCCTCATTGGTTCTAGTAGAAAACTTGCTTCCCCAAAAGCAAGTTGAGGTCTTCTGGTTGAGCCAATAACCAGACAAGACCTCTGCATATATAGAACTTTTGGAACCCGGGACGAATAAAAAGGTCTCAATTAAAAATGAAACCGTGCTGCTTGGAGAACATGAAATCTTGTCAATTTCTTCAAACATGCTTCTTTATTGAAATTGACATGAAAATTATGCATGAAATTGTGCAACTTCACTTAATAGTGTGTAAAACCTAGGGAAAAAGAGGAGCACCTCACTCCATTTGGACATAGGGGCTGAGGCAGGTCATAAGAAATTCTCATATTCTCTTTTTTTAATATTTGGAGGAAGCAATTGGAAGCAGAGTTGGTGGACCTACACATTTCCTTTTATCCTGCATATTTCATGTGTCTTGTGAGGGATCAGTGCTTTCCTCCACCTCATATTGTATAGGAAGCGAGGAGATATTTCTTAACAGATGTACCTTTTCTTTATATACACTGAAAGTATTTACACCAAGACAGATTCCTTGCGTGTCCAGTCACACTTGGCCAATAAAGAATTCTATTCTGTTCTATTCTATTTTAGGAGCCACACCTGACCAGGCTTTTGCTGAAGTCCTTCTTTGGAGAACTATGGAAGGGCATCAGCAACCCCTACTGGCCGCTGGTGTGGCAACATCTGTGTTATCACTATCTGGGCTGAAGAAATGCAGAGTTTTCTCTCCTTTGAAGACCATTGCCTTCCTTCTGTTTAAATATCAGGAAAGGAAGAGAAAAGATAAGGGGAAGAGGAATAAAAATGTGCCGTCTTTCCTAATTCTCTTACTTCTTACTTTCTCTGGCAAGGAATATCCTTCTCTAGAGGAAAATTGTAACCTTCTTCAGATCTTCTTCTTCCCTTTCATTTAAATCTCCTGCTTTCTCCTTTCACGCAAATGAGATCTGCCCTCGTTGCTTCGATTAGAAAACTTTCTTTCCCAATAGCATATTGAGGTCTTCTGAGTTAACCAATGAGCAGAGGAAACATTAGAGATTTGATAATCAGAATGAATTACAAAGTCTGAATTAAAAATCAAAACAACCTGCTTGAGGAAATGGGATGTTTCTTGAAACAACATGCCTAATATGTGAATTTCACAGAGAAATAATCCATATGATTATGTAACTCAACCTCAAAAAGAGAAGAACCATAGTCCATTTGGATACATGGGCTAACCAGGTCATAAGCAATCCACACTGTCAGCCTCGGAAGCCATTTTTCTGAGGCTGCCACATTCAGTGCCTGGGAATTTGGGAGGGGGGATTTCATAGTAGGGAGAATATTGGACATAACAACGTTCTTTCTCAGAGAGTCAAGGACATGTTGCCCTGCACATGGAGGGGAGTGACTAGAGGGATGTCTCCAGTTGGGATGAAGATTTGATGGGTCCATGGGATGGACTGGGGGGTGCAGGGGATGGATCTTGGATTTCTCTTTTGGGGAGGGAAAACCCGTAACTCTCAGGTTCAGGTTTTCCCAGATGTGCCAATGTCACAACTCTCATAAAGTGGAACTTTGAGGAACTGATTGTCTTGGAGTTTATTGGTTTGGAGTTGGTTAATTGGAACGCTGACACTCATATTCTTATTTTCCCCTTTTTTCTGCTTGGAACAGGTCACTTGAAGAATAGTTGTTGATCCGAACTATTTCCTTTTATTTTTCACCTCTTATGTGGAGGATCAGCACCTCCTCTCTCCCTTACCATAGAGGGACAGACTAGACTTTGCAGGAGCCACATCTGACTGTCCTTTGGTTTAAGTCGTTTTTTGGAGACCCATGAAAGAGTGGAAGCAGCCCCTATTGGCCACAAATATTGCAGCCCCTGTGTTTTCCCCACCTGGACTGAAGAAATGCAGCATTCACCATCCTTTGAGAACCATCAGTCTTCCTCCTCCTTAAATTCCAGAAGAAAGATGGGGAAAAATAAGCAGAAAGAGAAAAGAATGGAAGAAAAAACAATTACTACCCACCTGCCTTCAATCGAGGACCTGTATACTGCTCGAGTCAAAAAGAGGGCTGTGAAATTATTGACACACCCCTCACATCCCGGACATAAACTGTTTCAACTCCTTCCCTCAAAACGACACTATAGAGCACTGCACACCAGAACAACTAGACACAAGGACAGTTTTTTCCCGAACGCCATCACTCTGCTAAACAAATAATTCCCTCAACACTGTTCAACTATTTACAAAGTGTACACTACTATTACTGTTAATCTTCTCATCACTCCTTATCACCCATCCCCTCCCACTTGTGACTGTAACTTTGTTGCTTGTATCCTCTGTTTCCTAGTATGATTTGATGTTGATTGTACCCTATGATTATCATTAAGTGTTGTACATTATGATTCTTGATTCTTAACAAATGTTCCTTCTTTATGTATACTGAGAGTATTTACACCAAGACAAATTCCTTGTGTGTCCAATCACCCTTGTCCAATAAAGTATTCTATTCTATTCTAAAAAGCGTTTTCTTTCATAATTCTCTCACAGAAGATGTCACAAAGACTCCTTTGTTGTTTTTAATACTTCTATTTGTAAAAAGACATTTTCTTTTCAGACCCTTTTCTCCTACATCCAATCTTGGGTTGAAGCACTTGCAAATCATTTCTAGCTTCTCCAATTCTACGTCTTCTCCTTTCAAAATTTGTACTAATATCCCAGGGAGCTGAGACCATGGATCTGTGGCTTCCCTGCACCCTTCTCATCCACACTGCTGTGCCCATCATCCCCTTTGCTGGGGCTTGAGCGACTTCTCTGCAGATGAAGATGAACCTGCACCTTGTTCTCTCGTGTCTCTTCAGCTCAAGTGTCCCCAGTCATAGATCAAGGGATGTTGCATGTGGTTTCAGTCTCGAGAGGAAGAACGAAGGTTTTTGTCACACTTCCCTATAAGAATTTATCACCGTGGAACTGGTTGCCTGCACTGTTCAAGCTACTACAGTAATAATCTCCCTCGTCTTCAAACTCCGCATTGATGATGGCCAAAGATCCTGAACTCCCAGATCTGGTGGCAGTGAATCGATTTGAGATCCCTTCTCCCCTGCTGCAGCCATCACAGTGGACAAAACGAGGGCCTTGTCCTCCTTTCTGTTGATACCAGCCAATGGAGTAGGAACTCTGAGTTGTTGTGCAGGAAAGTGTAACGCTTCCACCCAGGGACACGGAACTGGAGGGAGGCTGAGTCCAAGTGGACTGACCATCAATGCCTTTAAGTAATGGTGGGAGGGCGGGAGGGAAAGAGTGAGGGGAGAAAAAGAAAGAAATATTGTTAAACTGGAGCAACCTTTATTTGCTCTGACCCATTTTCAAGGAAACCTTTTCATGAGAATCACAGCCAAGTCCTCTCTTGGTCCAGGAAAACTTTACCTGTGCAATAAGTGAGGAGTGCTAAGAAAATCACAGCCCAACCCATGGTGAACTTTGGCAAGGAATATCCTTCGATAGAGAAAAATTATAACCTTCTTCAGATCTTCTGCTTTCCGTTCATTTAAATCTCCTGCTTTCTCCTTTCATGCAAATGAGATCTGCCTCATTGGTTCTAGTAGAAAACTTTCTTCCCCAAAAGCATGTTGAGATCTTCTGGTTTAGCCAATGACAGAGAAAACATTTGCATATTGTAGATTTGGAACTGGGGATGAATAAAATGCTCTTAATTAAAAATGAAACCGTGCTACTTGGAGAACATGAAATCTTGTCAATTTCTTCAAACACTCTTCTTTATTGAAATTGACATGAAAATTATACATGAAATTATGCAACTTCACTTAATAGTGTGTAAAACCTAGGCAAAAAGAGGAGCACCTCATTCACTTCGGACATATGGGCCAAGGCAGGTCAGCGGCTTTTGATACTTTCGACCACAGTATCTTATTGCAGCGATTGGAGGGGTTGGGGATTGGAGGCACCGTCCTACGATGGTTCTCCTCCTTCCTCTCCGACCGTTCGCAATTTGTGTTGACAGGGGGACAGAGATCGACCCCAAGGCCCCTGCTTTATGGGGTGCCTCAGGGATCGGTACTCTCGCCCCTATTGTTCAACATTTATGTGAAGCCGCTAGGTGAGATCATCCGTGGCTTTGGGGTGGAATTCCATCAATACGCTGATGATACTCAGCTATACATCTCCACCCCAGACCACCCCAACGAAGCCGTCGAAGTGATGACCCGATGTCTGGAGGCCGTGCGGGATTGGATGGGTCATAACAGGCTTCGTCTCAACCCGACCAAAACCGAGTGGCTGTGGTTTCCTGCTCCCAGATACAGTCAGCTTGTTCCCCCGCTGACCATAGGGGGAGAGGTACTGACCCCTGTGGAAAGAGCGCGCAATTTGGGTGTCCTCCTGGATGTACGGCTGTCTTTGGAAGAACATATTGCAGCCGTCGCCAGGGGGGCTTTTTATAAGATTCGTTTGATCTACCAGTTGCGGCCCTTTCTGGATCTGGACGCACTTCGCACAGTCACTTCCGCCCTCGTTATCTCCCGCTTGGACTACTGCAACGCTCTCTACATGGGGCTCCCCTTGAAGAGTCTCCGGAGGTTACAGTTAGTCCAGAATGCAGCCGCACGGATGATTATGGGCGCCCCCAAGGACACCCACATAACACCACTTCTCCGCAGACTGCACTGGCTTCCTGTGGCCTTCCGGATTCGATTCAAGGTGGTACTATTAGTATTTAAAGTGCTCCATGGCTCGGGACCTGGCTACTTACGGGACCGCCTTCTGCCACAAACAACCTCCTGCAGCCCAGTACGCTCCCACAGGGTCGCCCTGCTTGGATACCGCCACCTGATCGTTGTCGGCTGGCGACCCCGAGATTACGTGCTTTCTCTGTGGAGCCCCCTCCCTTTGGAACTATCTCCCCCCGGAGACACGAGACACATCGGACATCCTAACCTTCCGGCGTGCAGTCAAGACCTTACTTTTTAGCAGGCCGGCCTAGCCAATTAAAGGTTTTCTGAGATTTTTAAATTTTAGATTCAAATAAGACTTTTAATTCTATTTGACGGGACTCAATCATTTACTTACTTACTTATTTTACTCATTTATCCTATTTTCATCTATCTATATTCAATTCTGAATTAATTACTGTTACTGTTGACTGTATCTTTATATGTTTAGACTGTACACCGCCCCGAGTCCCTTTTGGGAGAGGGAGCGGTATAAAAATACGATAAATAAATAAATAAATAAATAAGAAATTCTCATATTCTCTTTTTTTTAATATTTGAGGAAGCCACCGGAAGCAGAGTTGGTGGACCTACACATTTCCTTTTCTCCTGCATATTTCATGTGTCCTGTGAGGGATCAGTGCTTTCCTCCACTTCATATTGTGTAGGAAGCGAGGAGATATTTCTTAACAGATGTATCTTTTCTTTATGTACACTGAGAGTATTTAAACCAAGACAGATTCCTTGTGTGTCCAGTCACACCGGGCCAATAAAGAATTCTATTCTGTTCTGTTCTATTTTAGGAGCCACACCTGACCAGGCTTTTGCTGAAGTCCTTCTTTGGACAACTATCGAAGGGCAACAGCAGCCTCTACTGGCCGCTGGTGTGGCAACATCTGTGTTATCACCATCTGGGCTGAAGAAATGCAGCGTTTTCTCTCCTTTGAAGACCATTGCCTTCCTTCTGTTTAAATATCAGGAAAGGAAGAGAGAAAAGATAAGGGGAAGAGGAATAAAAATGTGCCTTATTTCCTCATTCTCTTACTTCTTACTTACTCTGGCAAGGAATATCCTTCTCTAGAGGAAAATTGTAACCTTCTTCAGATCTTCTTCTTCCCTTTCATTTAAATCTCCTGCTTTCTCCTTTCATGCAAATGAGATCTGCCCTCATTGCTTCGACTAGAAAACTTTCTTTCCCAAAAGCATATTGAGGTCTTCTGAGTTAACCAATGACCAGAGGAAACATTTGCATATTAGAGATTTGATAATCAGGATGAATTACAAAGTCTGAATTAAAAATCAAATCAACCTGCTTGAGGAAATGGGATGTTATTTGAAGCAACATGCCTAATATGTGAATTTCACAGAGAAATAATCCATATGATTATGTAACTTAACCTCAAAAAGAGAAGAACCATAGTCCATTTGGATACATGGGCTAACCAGGTCATAAGCAATCCACACTGTCAGCCTCAGAAGCCATTTTTCTGAGGCTGCCACATTCAGTGCCTGGGAATTTGGGAGGGGGGATTTCATAGTGGGGAGAATATTGGACATAACAACATTCTTTCTCAGAGAGTCAAGGACATGTTGCCCTGCACATGGAGGGGAGTGATTAGAGGGATGTATCCAGTTGGGATGAAGATTTGATGGGTCCATGGGATGGACTGGTGGGTGCAGGGGATGGATCTTGGATTTCTCTTTGGGGAAGGGAAAACCATAACTCTCAGGTTCAGGTTTACCAAGATGTGCCAATGTCACAACTCTCATAAAGTGGAACTTTGAGGAACTGATTGTCTTGGAGTTTATTGGTTGGAGTGGGTTAGTTGGAACGCTGAAACTCATATTCTTATTTTCCCCTTTTTTCTGCTTGGAACAGGTCACTTGAAGAATAGTTGTTGATCCGAACTATTTCCTTTTATTTTTCACCTCTTATGTGGAGGATCAGCACCCTCCTCTCTCCCTTACCATAAAGGGACAGACTAGACTTTGCAGGAGCTACATCTGACTGTCCTTTGGTTTAAGTTGTTTTTTGGAGACCCATGAAAGAGTGGAAGCAGCCCCTATTGGCCACAAATATTGCAGCCCCTGTGTTTTCCCCACCTGGACTGAAGAAATGCAGCATTCACCATCCTTTGAGAACCATCGTCTTCCTCCCCCTTAAATTCCAGAAGAAAGATGGGGAAAAATAAGCGGAAAGAGAAAAGAATGGAAGAAAAAACAATTACTACCCACCTGCCTTCAATCGAGGACCTGTATACTGCTCGAGTCAAAAAGAGGGCTGTGAAATTATTGACACACCCCTCACATCCCGGACATAAACTGTTTCAACTCCTTCCCTCAAAACGACACTATAGAGCACTGCACACCAGAACAACTAGACACAAGGACAGTTTTTTCCCGAACGCCATCACTCTGCTAAACAAATAATTCCCTCAACACTGTTCAACTATTTACAAAGTGTACACTACTATTACTGTTAATCTTCTCATCACTCCTTATCACCCATCCCCTCCCACTTGTGACTGTAACTTTGTTGCTTGTATCCTCTGTTTCCTAGTATGATTTGATGTTGATTGTACCCTATGACTATCATTAAGTGTTGTACATTATGATTCTTGATTCTTAACAAATGTTCCTTCTTTATGTATACTGAGAGTATTTACACCAAGACAAATTCCTTGTGTGTCTAATCACACTTGGCCAATAAAGTATTCTATTCTATTCTATTCTATTCTATTCTATTCTAAAAAGCATTTTCTTTCATAATTCTCTCACAGAAGATGTCACAAAGTCTCCTTTGTTGTTTTTAATACTTCTATTTGTCAAAAGACATTTTCTTTTCAGACCCTTTTCTCCTACATCCAATCTTGGGTTGAAGCACTTTCTTCAAACACGCTTCTGTATTGAAATTGACATGGAAATTAGACAGGAAATTGTGCAACTTCACTTAATAGTGTGTAAAACCTAGGACAAAAATAGGAGCACCTCATTCAGTTTGGACATAGGGGCTAAGGCAGGTCATAAGAAATTCTCATATTCTCTTTTTCTAATATGTGGAGAAAGCCACCGGAATCAGAATTGGTGGACGTAACCATTTCCTTTTATCCTGCATATTTCATATGTCCTGTGACGGATCAATGCTTTCCTCCATATTGCAGAGGAAGTGAGGAGACATTTCAGGAGCCACACCTGACCAGGCTTTTGCTGAAGTCCCTCTTTGGAGAATAATGGAATGGCATCAGCAGCCCCTACTGGCCGCTGGATGTGGCAACATCTGTGTTATCACCATCTGGATTGAAGAAATGCAGCGTTTTCTGTCCTTTGAAGACCATCGTCTTCCTTCTGTTTAAATACCAGGAGAAGAAGAGAGAAAAGATAAGGGGAAGAGCAATAAAAATGTACTTTCTTTCCTAATTCTCTTACAAAAAAACTTCCCAAAACCTCCCTTGTTTTTAACATTTTCATTTGAAGAAGGACATTTTAGGTAGAGATTTCAAATAAGTTTTTGGTTTCTCTCCTTTTCTATTTCCACTTTCATGATGGGCCTGAGGTTGACCTAATGGAACTACCTGTTCATCAGAAAATATTCATGTTTTCATGAAATGATTTGTTTCTCCTGGTAGAAACATTTAATAGGCAGTAAGTATAATTCATCATCTAATCTAGAAGAAACACATGTGAGTATGCAAATCTTTACAAACTCTTCATCTTAACGTCCTATAGCCTTGGCACAAAAATGCCCCACCTACCATTTTTTAGCTTGTTTCTCCATAAAGTCCCTTTTGTCCCATCTCCACTCTAGTGTTGAAGCACCAGCAAATCATGTCTAGTTACTCCAATGTCACCTTTTCTCCTTTCAAAGTTTGTACTTATAGCAGAGGTGCGACTGAGGCCAAGGATCTGCTTCACGCTCCCGTGTCCATCATCCCCCTTGCTGGGCACTGAGACACTTCTATGCGGAAGACGATGAACTTGCTGCATCGTCAGCTCAGGTTTCCCCAGTCATAGATCAAGGGATGATGCAGGTGGTTTCAGTCTCGAGAGGAAGAATGAAGGTTTTTGTCACACTTCCCCATAAGAATTCACCATCGTGCAATGCAGTATAATCATTGCTCATGCTACCGCAATAATAATCTGCCTCATCTTCAGCCTCTGCATTGGTGATAGTCAAAGAACCTGTCCTGCCTATATTCAGTGGCCGTGAACCGAATTGGGATCCCTTCTCCCCTGTTACAGCCGTCACAGTGAACAAAATGAGGACCTTTTCCTGCTTTCTGTTGATACCAGGCAATGCTGTTGGTATTCTGAGTTGTGCAGGAGATCATAATGGTTCCACCCAGGGACACGGTGTTGGAGGGAGGCTGAGTCCAACTGGACTGACCATCAATGCCTTAAATTAATTTTGGAAAGTAGGGAGGGAAGGAGTGCATGGAGAAAAAGAAAGAAATATTGTTAAACTGATACACCTTTGTTTTCTCTAAGCCATTTCCTCGGAAACCTTTTCTTATGAGAATCACAACCAAATTCTCTCTTGGCCCAGAAAACTTTACCTGTGCAGTAAGCGAGGAGTGCTAAGAAAATCACAGCCCAACCCATGGTCAACTTGGCAAGGAATATCCTTCTATAGAGAAAAATTATAACTTTCTTCAGATCTCCTGCTTTCCTTTCATTTAAATCCCTTGCTTTCTCCTTCCATGCAAATGAGATCTGCCCTCATTGGTTCTGCTAGAAAACTTGCTTCCCCAAAAGCAGGTTGAAGTCTTCCGGTTTAACCAAGGATGAGAGGAAACATGTGCATAGAGGAGATTTGGATACCAGGAGGAATTACTTGGTCTCAGTTAAAAACCAAACACTGCTGCTTGTAGAACAGGGATATTTTTTATACGTGAATTTGACATGGACATATAATCATATAATAATTTAACTCTGCCTCAGTAGCATGTAAAACCAAAAATCTATAGAAAAAAAGAACCATAATCCATTTGGATACATGGGCTAACCAGGTCTTAACAAACCCTCATAGTCTTTTTTTTTTAATTTTTGGAATAGGTCAGCTGAAGCATAGTTGTTGTGCCGAACTATTTCCTTTTATCTGCCCCTATTTCACCTCTTATGTGAAGGATCAGCGTCCTCCTTTCTCCTTACATTAGAGGGAGAGATTAGACTTTGCAGGAGCCACATCTGACTGTCCATTGGTTTAAGTTGTTTTTGGGAGACCCGTGAAAGAGTGGAAGCCACCCCTATTGGCCACAGAGATTGCAGCCCCTGTGTTTTCCCCACCTGAACTGAAGAAATGTAGCATTCGTCATCCTTTCAGTACCATTATCTTTCTTCTCTTCAAAAACCAGAAGAAGGAGGGGGAATAAATAAGTTGGAAGTTGAATGGCACAAAATGTGCCTTCTTTCCTAATTCTCTCATGGAAGATGTCATAAAGCCTCCCTTGCTGCTTTTAATACTTTGATGTGAAGAAAGACATTTTAGGTAGAGATTTCATATAAGTTTGTGGTTGTACGTCTTTTAGGGTCTTCACAGGGTCTTAGCTCAGCATATCATCCTAGCACGAATGGGGCAGCTGAATGAGAAAATGCTATGATTGAGAGATATTTACGATCGTATGTGTCCTACCAACAACGAGAATGGGCTGGACTGTTGCCATTTGCTGAGATAGCCTATAATAACGCTAAACATGAAAGTACAGGTTATAGCCCATCTCAAGTGGTAAATGGGTTAGAATTCGTTCCTATGCCCAATTTGCAATGGGATAACACACTTCCAGTGAAAATTAACACATGGGCACGGAAAATACAAGAGAACTGGGACAAGGTGAAAGAAAATCTGTATTAAAAAACACAAGAATATAAGCAGCAGGCAAATAAGAAACGAAAAGAACATAAGGCATTCCAAGTTGGTGACTATGTGTACTTATCAACAAAATATATAAAATTAAATCTAAATAGTAAGAAACTAGGGCCAAAGTATATCGGACCTTTTCGAATTGAAAAAGTAGTTAACCCCGTTAATGTGCAACTAAAATTACCACCTCGATTACAATGCATACACCCTGTCTTTCATGCCAGTTTACTAAAGCCTATAGAACATCATAATATACCAACAATAGAGGATCTCTATCTCCACTTTCATGGTGGACCTGAGATTGAGGTAAAGGAGGTGCCTGTTCATCAGAAAAGATTCATGTTTTCATGAAATGGTTTATTTCTCCTGATAAGAACATTTAATAGGCAGTAAGTATGATTCATCATCTAATCTAGAAGAACCACATATGAGTGTGCAAATCTTTACAAACTGTTCATCTTAAAGTCCTATAGCCTTGGCACAAAAATGCCCCAGCTACCATTTTTTAGCTTGTACAGATACACCCCTTTTATCCCATCTCCAATCTAGAGTTGAAGCACCAGCAAATCATCTCTACTTACTCCAACATCACGTCTGCTCCTTTCATAATGTGGACTTATAGCATGGGGGGACTGAGGCCAAGGATCTCTAGGCATCCCTACACCCTTCTCCTCCAAACTCCAATGCCCAAAATCCTCCTTGCTGGGCACTGAGAGACTTCTATGTGGAAGACCATGAACTTGCAGGAATTTCTCTCCTGCATCCTCAGCTCAAGTGTCCCCAGTCATAGATCAAGGGATGTTGCAGGTGGTTTCAGTCTCGAGAGGAAGAATGAAGGTTTTTGTCACACTTCCCCATAAGAATTCACCACCGTGCAACGCCGTAACATCATCGTTCCAGCTACCACAGTAATAAACTGCCTCATCTTCAGCCTCCACATTTGTGATGGTCAAAGATCCTGTACTGTCAGATTCAGTGGCAGCGAACCGATCTGGGATCCCTTCTCCCCTGTCACAGCCATCACAGTGGACAAAACGAGGGGCTTGTCCTCCCTTCTGTTGATACCAGTCAATGATGTTGATACTCTGAGTTAGACAGGAGATTGTAATGGTTCCACCCAGGGACACGGAAGTCGAGGGAGGCTGAGTCCAAGTGGACTGACCATCAATGTCTTTAATTAATGGTGGGAGGGAGGGAGAGATAGAATAAGGGGAGAAAAAGAAAGAAATACTGTTAAACTGATGCATCTTCATTTGCTCTGAGCCATTTCCAAGGAAACATTTTCTTATGAGAATCACAACCAAATCCTCTCCTGGCCCAGAAAACTTTACCTGTGCAGTAAGTGAGGAGTGCTAAGAAAATCACACCCCAACTCATGGTCAACTTGGCAAGGAATATTCTTCTCTAGAGGAAAATTATAACCTTCTTCAGATCTTCTGCTTTCCTTTCATTTAAATCCCCTACTTTCTCATTCCATGCAAATGAGATCTGGCCTCATTGGTCCAACTAGAATACTTTCTCCCCAAAAGCAGGTTGAGATCTTCTGGTTTAGTCCATAACCAGAGAAAACATTTGCATAGAGGAGATTTAGAAACTCGGATGGTCTCAATTAAAAGATTTCAATTAAAAATGAATCCGTGCTGCTTGGAGAACAGAAAAACTTGTCAATTTTCATCAAACACACTTGTTTATAGATAAAATTGACATGGACATGGTGCATGAAATTGTGCAACTTCAGTTAATAGTGCGTAACACCTAGGGAGAATGACGAGCCCCATACTCCAATTTGACACTTGGGTTAAGGCAATTCATAAGAAATCATCATTTTCTTTTCTTTTTAATATTTGGAGGAAGCCACCGGAAGCAGAGTTGGTGGACGTAACCATTTCCTTTTATCCTGCATATTTCATGTGTCCTGTGAGGGATCAGTACCTTCCTCTACCTCATATTGTGGGGGAAGTGAGGAGACACTTCAGGAGCCACACCTGACCAGGCTTTTGCTGAAGTCCTTCTTTGGAGAACGAAGAAAGTGCATCAGTAGCCCCTACTGGCCGCTGATGTGGCAACATCTGTGTTATCACCCTCTGGGCTGAAGAAATGCAGCGTTTTCTCTCCTTTGAAGACCATCATCTTCCTTCTGTTCAAATATCAGGAGAAGAAGAGTGAAAAGATAAGGGGAGGAGAACCAGAATGTGCCTTCTTTCCTAATTCTCTTACGGAAGATTTCTCCAAGCCTCCCTTGCTTTTAACACTTTGATTTGAATGACATTTTAGGTAGAGATTACATATAAGTCAGGGGGACCACGTTTCTCTGGACTTGTCCTTCTCAACTTCAGTGGTTCATTTAAAGTTGTGGGAAGGAGGTACATGCTTATCAGAAGTGTTTCATATTTTTGGTGGCTGATTCATTTGTCCCGGTAGGAGCATTTGGTATGTGGTTGGTTCAGCTCAACGTCTAACATAGGAGAACGACATAAGAGTGTCCATCTTTAGGAACTCTTCATCCTTACATCCTGCAATCATGGAGTAAACATGCCCCAGGGGCCAATTTTTAGCCCGTGTCTTCATACAATTCCCTTTTCCCCTATGTCCAATCTGGTGTCTAAACACCTGAACATCATCTTTAGCTTCTGCCATTTTATTTCTTTTTCTTTCAAAATATTTCTAGCCCAGGGTGAAAGGAAGAGTGAGGGGTTTTGTCACACCTCCTCATGCCACACACCTGTCCCAGTGGTCTCTTTTCCATGCTGTGTCCTTCTATAATCCTCTTTATCCTTCCTCCTGTTCATTACCCAAGCAGCTGAAAACCATCTCTACCTTCTCCAAATTTCCATCTGCCCCTTTCACAATTTCTGCTCGGAGCACAAGAGCCTTATTAGAGATGTTTCTCTCCTGCATCTTCAAACAAAGGATCCCCAGGGTCAGATGAAGTAGGTTGCTTCTTGTTCGAGGCTGAAGTGGCATAGAGGAGGTTTCTGTCGCACTTCCCCATAAGAATGTAACACCGTGCAACGCGTTGCGTGCACTGTTCTATCTACCACAGTAATAAACTTCCTCGTCTTCAGCCTGCGCATTGGTGATGGTCAAAGTGCCTGTAGTCCCAGATCTGGTGGCAGTGAACCGATCTGGGATCCCTTCTCCCCTATTACTGCCACAGCTATCACAGTGGACAAAACAAGGGCCTTCTCCTGCTTTGTGTTGATACCAGTAAATGATGTAATCAACCTGAGTTGTGCAGGAGAGTCCAATGGTTCCACCTAGGGACACAGAGCTGGAGGGAGGCTGAATCCAACTTTGTTGACAGTCAATACCTTTCAAAGGGAGAAAGAGAATGGTGAAATAAAGAAAATAATACCCTGTCTGTCGTTCACTTTATTATCCTTAAATATTTCGGGGAACTGTGTTTATTATTAAAGTCAAAAGCAAAGTCTTTCTTGGACCAGGAAAACTTTACCTAGGCAGTAAATGAAGAGTGCTATGAAAATCAGAGCCCAACCCATGGTCAACCTTGGCAAGGAATATCCTTCTAGGGAGGAAAATTATAACCTTCTTCAGATCGTCTTCTTTCCTTTCCTTTAAATCCTCTGCTTTCTCCTTTCATGCAAATAAGATCTCCCCTCATTGGTTCAACTAGAATACTTTTTTCCCCATAAGCATGTTGAGGTCTTCTGATTGGACCAACGACCAGAGGAAACATTTGCATGTTGGAGATTTGGAAACTGGGAGGAATTAAAAGGTCTCAATTAAAAATCAAACCTTCCTGCTCACAACAGAAAGGGATGAGATCTTGGATCTCTGGGATTTCCCTGCACTTTTCTAAAGTCCTGAACCCATCATGGTCAGGGGTGGGCTGCTGGGGGCTCTCAGGGGCTCAGGCAATCCCCTAGCTAAGACCAATCTGGGCTTGGCGAGCCCGCAGTAACCTCAGAAAGACCAACAGCCACACTTGAATAATAATTGGACACCTTTTTGGCTTTTTTCCTTTCTGGGCATTCAGCCAAGAGCATTTCACACCTCGTAAAAGTGTTGCAAGCTAAATAAAGTGCTTGCTGAGGGAGAGCCATTGAGAAAATCAGATAACATAGCCACTAGAATCTCTAAGAATCACATAACTCACCAGAAACTCCACTAAGATTCCAAGATCCCTCTCACAGCACGTAACTCACTGCTATTAAGCCTGGTTTCACCCAGTCTTTTATTTAAGTATTAAATGCACAAAATAGTAAACAACTTTTTGGTATACTATCTTTTTTTAGGTAATTAGGGCAAAGAAGCGATGTTGAGTTGGCCATACCCACCCAACCACATGACCACCCAGCCACGCCCACCCAGCCACTCATTAAACCCCTTGGTAAAAAATTTGAAGCCCACCCTGATCATGGTTCTTTCTCCAGTGACCACTTTTCAGCCTGTGTCCTCATACACTCCCTTCTCTCCTACATCCAATCTTGGGTTGAAGCACTTGCAAATCATCTCTAGCTTCTTCAATTCTACGAGTCTTTTCCTTTCAAAATTTGTACTTATATCCTAGGGGGCTGAGACCATGGATCTGTGGCTTCCCAGTGCCCTTCTTGTCCACACTCCAGTGCCCATCATCCCCTTTGCTGGGGATTGAGGGACTTCTCTGCAGATGGAGATGGACCTGCAGCTCATTCTCCCATGGCTCTTCAGCTCATGTGTCTCCAGTCAAAGATGAAGGTATGTTGGAAGAGGAAGAGATGAGGCTTTTGTCACACTTCCCCATAAGAATTCACCACCGTGCAACACAATAGTTCCACTGCTCCACCTAGCACAGTAATAATCTGCCTCATCTCCAGCCTCCACATTGGTGATGGTCAACGATCCTGAATTGCCAGATCTGGTGGCAGTGAACCGATTTGGGATCCCTTCTCCCCTGCTACTGCAGCCATCACAGTGGACAAAACGAGGGGCTTGTCCTGCTTTCTGTTGAAACCAGTGGATGCTGTAGGCACCTTCAGTTATTGTACAAGAGAGAGTAATGGTTCCACCTGGGGACCCAGAACTGGAGGGAGGCTGAGTCCAAGTTAACTGACCATCAATGCCTTCAATTAATGGAGGGAGGGAGGGAGAGAAAGAGTGAGGGGAGAAAAAGAAAGAAATACAATTAAATCGATGCATCTTCCTTTGCTTTGCCCATTTCCAAGGGATCAAGTCCTGATAATTCACAACAAAATCCTCTTGTGGTCTAGGAAAGCTTGACCTGTGGAGTAAGTGAGGAGTGCAAGGAAGACCACATCCCAGCCCATGGTCACCTTTGGCAAGGAATGTCCTTTGAGGGAGGAAAATTATAACCTTCTTTGTATCTTCTCCTTTCCTTTCCTTAAATGCCCGTTTTCCCCTTTCATGCAAATGAGATCTGCCCTCATTGGTTTTTCTAGAAAACCTTTTGAGGTCTTCTGGTTTAACCAATGAACGGTGGAAACATTTGCATACTGGAGATTTGGAAACCAGGAGGATTTAAAAGGTATCAATTAAAAATCAAACCTTGCTACTTGCAGAACAGGAAAGCTTGTGAATTTCTTCAAACACATCGTTTTATATGTGAATTTGGCATAGAAATGATACGTGTAATTGTGCAGCCCTACTTGATCTCCATAGCATGTAAAACCTAATTTGCAATTGCGATAGAACCAAGTGCATAGTGTTTTCTTCCAGAAAGAAAGAAAAGAGAAACCACCAGTCTAGTGAAAAAGAACAAGTCCATCATATTACTCTATTTGGACAGAAAGAGGGGAGATATTTGAGGAGCCACATCTGGCCATGCTTTTGCTTACATTGAGAACGATGAAAGGGCATCAGCAACCCTACTGGACACTGATTTTGAAACACCTGAGTTATCACCATCTGGGATGAAGCAATTCAGCCTTTGCCATCCTTGGAGGACCATCCTTCTTCTTCACCTCCAATGTCAAAAGGAGAGAAAATGAGTTGATAGAGCATACAAAATGACACACAAAATGTGTCTTCTTTATTAATTCTCTCTCAGAAGATGTCATAAAGCCTCCCTTATTGTTTTTTTTTTCATACTTGAATGGGAAGAGAGACATTTTAAGCACAGAGTTCATATAAGTTTGTGGTATCTCTCCTTGTTCATCTCCGCTTTCATGGTGGGCCTCGGGTTGAGGGAAAAGAGCTACTTATTCATCAGAAAAGCTTCACGATTTCAGTGGATGATTCATTTCTCCTGGTAGAAATATTTCACACACAATCAGTTCCGTTCAACATCTAATCTAGAAGAACCATGCATGAGTGTGCAAATCTTTACGAACTGTTCATCCCAACGTCCTCTAGCCTTGGCACAAACTTGCCCCAATGGCCACTTTTAAGCCTGGGTCTCCATAAAGCCCCTTTTAAAGGTAAAGGTTCCCTTGCACATCTTTGCTAGTTGTTTCTGGCTCGAGGGGGCAGATCTCACCTCCGTTACAAAGCCGAAGAGCCAGCATTGTCCGAAGACGTCTCCGTGGTCATGTGGCCAGCATGACTAAATGCCAAAGGTGCATGGAGGAATGCTATTCCCTTCCCACCAAAGTCCCTAGTCCCTATTTTCCTACTTGGATTTTTTTACGTGCTTTCGAACAGCTAGGTTGGCAGAAGCTGGGACCAGTAACAGGAGCTTACTCCATTATGCAGCACTAGGGATTCGAACTGCTGAACATCCAACCTTTCTGATTGACAAGCTTCTGATTGTCTTAGCCATTTAGCACCACATCTCTAATAAAGTCCCTTTTATGACAGTTCTAATTGAAGGAACCTGCCAATCATCACTAGCTTCTCCAATGTTACGTCTTCTTCTTCCAAAAAGTTGTATTTATACCACAGAGGGCTATGACCATGGGTCTGTGGGCTTCCCTTGCACCCTTCTCATTCACACTCCCGTCCTCATCATCCCCTTTCCTGGGCACTGAGAGACTTCTCTGAGGAGAAGGAGATGAACTTGCAAGAATTTCTCTCCTGCATCATCAGCTCAAGTCTCCCCAGTAATATGTTGCATGTGGTTTCAGTCTGGAGGGGAAGAATGAGGGTTTTTGTCACACTTCCCCATAAGAATTTACCACCGTGCAACGCAGTATAACCACTGTTCCAGCTACCACAAAAATAATCTGCCTCATCTTCAAGCTGTACATTGGTGATGGCCAAAGATCCTGTACTCCCAGATCTGGTGGCAGTGAACCGATTCGGGATCCCTTCTCCCCTGCTGCAGACATCACAGTGGACAAAGCGAGGGCCTTGTCCTCCTTTCTGTTGATACCAGCCAATGCGGTTGGTACTCTGAGTTTGACAGGAGATCGTAATGGTTCCACCCAGGGACACTCAATGGAAAGACTTGCCTCTAGAAGTTGTAGGTGCTCCAACACATGAGGAGTTTAAGCAGAGATTACACAGCCGTTTGTCTGCAATGGTAGAGGGTTTGCTGCCTGAGCAGGGGGTTGGACTAGAAGACCTCCAAGGTCCCTTCCAACTCGGCCATTTTGTCATTCCGTTATTCTGTTAAATCTTCTTGACTTTACTGATATGCTTTACTGGAGGCAGAGGAGGTTCCCACTCATCAGAAGAATTTCATGTTTTCAGTGGCTCATTCATTTCTCCCGCTAAGAACACTTAGCTCGTGGTCTGTACATTCAACGTCTAATGTAGGAGAGCCACGTGTGAGTGTGCCAATCACTGCAAAGTGTCCATCCTTACTTCTTCTAGCCTTGACCCAAACTTGCGCCAGTGGCCACTTTTTGGCCTGTCTCTTCATGCAGACCCTTTTATCCCATCATCTGCAAATCATCTGTAGCTTCTCCACGCTTACATTTGATCCTTTGACATTTTTCACTCACACCATGTGAGGGACTCAGATTGTGGGTGTGTGGGCTTTCCCTTCACTTTTGTCTTCCATATAGCTGTATTTATCATCCCCCTTCATAGGGACAGAGAGACTTTTGCAGATGTCAAGGTTCTGACTAATCTTCATCATCTTTTAACGACCCCATAATCCCTTACATCGGGGTGGAGTCTGAGCAACTGAATGGAACTGAGTGTTTCCTGGCCGGATGCCCTTCCTGTCCCCAATGCGGAGTTATATTCAGCAGATACATTCTCATCGTGCCCAGAGAGAGAAATATCTGCCTCTACCTAGGATCGAACTCATTCCCTCCTGATTGTGAGGCCAGAGCTCCCCCTGTAGGCCACTGCACCCCTCAGGTTTGACTAATAAACCCAACCAATTCAGCCCTCTTGAGACATTCCGTTTTCTCAAAGAACTGTTTTATTGAGTAGATCCTTTTGGCATGGATGAAAACAAAACCAGCCCTAAATATTACCCATGCTTTCTCTCTAATTGGTCCCATTGCCCAAGAAGGTGTTCTGGCGTCTCTTTGGCTCCTCCACTCAGTCTCTGGCCAGTTGTCAGATCCGTGTATCTCTCATTTCTTCAGTGAAAGAAGAAAAGGGGTGGGGAACTGATAAAGAAATCCTTTCTTGATGTAACCTGAATACATTTAATTTTATATCGAATTTATATAACCCACACGTGATACAATGGAGAGAGGAAACCCAGATGGCCAAAACCTATCACCTCTGAGAGGCACAGCCAGGAGATGAGAAGACCATAAAAATTCCACGGTGAGATGTCTCCTGGGAAACTCTGAAAAAGATCGTTCTGAAAAGTGGGTGGGGGAAAATTAGGTATGCTTGGGAAACTGTGAAAAAGATCATTTCTAAAGAAGGGGTGGGGGGGGGATTAACATACTGGCTTTTTTTTCACTAAATACACATCGAGAGAAGGGGAGGGGTTCTAAACTCCCTTATCTATCCCGGTATGCCTGAGAGACCTTAGACGCTGCTTTGAACTCCTACATGAATTGTCTCATCTCAATAAAGGATTCCTTTTGATACGTTTGGTTTTCAAAAGTTCATTCTTGTTAATTGAATGGGGAAAAGTTCTGTAGCCTGACACCAGCACCAATTGAGATGACCTTGGATCCCACCATGGGGTTAATCTGTTGTTCCTCTCTGGTCTGACATTCCTGAGCCCCCTACTCCCCCCAATGTGTGCAAAGCTGAGAAATGGAAAGATGGCCTGCAACAGGCCTGTTTCGAAATTGACGGTAGCTGTAGGAGTTTCTCTTATTTATTTATTATTATTTATTAATTAAACTTTTATACCGCTCCCTCTCCCAAAAAGGGACTCGGGGCGGTGTACAGCCCACTAAAAACACACAGTAAATATACAATAAATACAATTAAAAATACATTAAACAATTTGATCCGGCTGTGTCCATCCAAGGGAATCAATTAAAAATTAAAACTAATAAAACCCCAATTAAAATTGAATTAAAACCAAAAACACAGTTACTGGGCCAGGCCAGCCTGTTTAAAAAATAGGGTTTTCACTGCGCGCCGGAAGGTCAGGATATCCGTCATAGCCCGTATCTCCGGGGGGAGATCATTCCATAGGGAGGGAGCTCCCACAGAGAAAGCGCGAACTCTCGGGGCCGTCAGCCAACAGCGGCCAGGTGGCGGTACCCCAAGAAGGGCAACCCTGTGGGAGCGTACTGGGCAGCGGGAGGTTGACGATGGCAGTAGGCGGTCCCGTAAGTACCCAGGTCCCGAGCCATGGAGCACTTTAAATACCATCAGTACCACCTTGAATCGAATCCGGTAGGCCACAGGAAGCCAGTGCAACCTGCGGAGAAGCGGTGTAACGTGGGAGCTCCGAGGGGCACCCACAATCACCCGCGCGGCTGCATTCTGGACCAACTGTAACCTCCGGAGACTCTTCAAGGGGAGCCCCATGTAGAGAGCATTGCAATAATCCAGGCGGGAGATAACGAGAGCGGAAGTGACTGTGCGAAGTGCGCCCAGATCCAGAAAGGGCCGCAACTGGTGGATCAGACGAATCTGATAAAAAGCCCCCCTGGCGATGGCCGCAATGTCCTCTTCTAAAGACAGCCGTACATCCAGGAGGACGCCCAGATTACGCGCCCTTTCCACGGGGGTCAAAACCTCTCCCCCCACGGCCAGCGAAGGAACCAGCTGGCTGTATCTGGGCGCAGGAAACCACAGCCACTCGGTTTTGGTCAGGTTGAGACGAAGCCTGTTACGACCCATCCAACTCCGCACGGCCTCCAGGCATCGGGACATCACTTCGACGGCTTCGTTGGGGTGGCCCGGGGTGGAGATGTACAGCTGAGTGTCATCAGCGTACTGATGGAACTCCACCCCGAAGCCATGGATGATCTCGCCCAGCGGCTTCACATAAATGTTAAACAGCAGGGGCGAGAGCACCGACCCCTGAGGGACCCCACACAGTAGGGGCTTCGGGGCCGACCTCTGCCCCCCTGTCAACACGAATTGCGAACGGTCGGAGAGGAAGGAGGTGAACCACCGCAACACGGTGCCCCCCACTCCCAACCCCTCCAACCGCCGCAATAAGATACTGTGGTCGACAGTATCAAAAGCCGCTGAGAGATCTAACAGGACCAGGACAGAGGAACAACCCCTGTCCCGAGCCCCCCAGAGATCATCAACCAACGCGACCAAAGCCGTCTCCGTGCTGTGCCCGGACCTGAAACCCGATTGGAGGGGGTCAAGATAACTCGCTTCATCCAGGTACTGCGGGAGCTGACGTGCCACCGCAGCTTCTCTGCTGTCTTTTCAGCTCTAGTTTCCCCAATCCAGTGGTGGGATTCAGGTTTTTTTACTACCGGTTCTGTGGGCGTGGCTTGGTGGGCGAGGCAGGGGAAGGATACTGCAAAATTTCCATTCCACCCCACTAACCTGCTTTCCAGCTCCGTTCTCCTATGCAGGGCAACCAAAGGAGACCCAGCTGATCAACTAGGACTCAATGGGAGGCAGAGAAGAGGTGGGGGTGGGGCCACCCAGTGGTGGGATTTGCCGGTTCCCCGAACTACTCAAAATTTCCGCAACCGGTTCTCCAGAACTGGTCAGAACCTGCTGAATATACCACCTCTGCCCCAATCACTGGTCAAAGTATGTTGCTTCTTGTTTCAGGCTGAAGAGGAAGAGAGGAGGTTTTTGTCACACTTCCCCATAAGAAGTTACCACTGTGGAACCCGTCTTTCCAGCTAGCACAGTAATAATCTGCCTCGTCTCCAGTCTCTGCATTGGTGATGGTCAAAGATCCTGTAGTCCCAGATCTGGTGGCAGTGAAGCGATTCGGGATCCCATCTCCCCTGCTGCAGACATCACAGTGGACAAAGCGAGGGGCTTGTCCTGCTTTCTGTTGAAACCATCGAATGGGGTCAGTACTCTGAGTTTGACAGGAGATTGTAATGGTTCCCCCTGGGGACACGGAGCTGGAGGGATGTTGAATCCAAGTGGACTGACCATCAATGCCTTTAGGGGAGGGAAAGAAAAAAATATTTATTGTTTGATTTTATTTTTTATTTATTTTATTTTGTCAAGCTAAGAAAACAGATATAAGTATATACATAGAATCTGATGTACTTTCCAACTTTCCAACCAACTTCTTAGAGATTCATAACCAAATCCTCTCTTGGCCCAGGAAAACTCTACCTGTGCAGTAAGTGAGGAGTGCCAAGAAAATCAGAGCCCAGCCCATGGTAAACTTTGGCAAGGATTATCCTTCCAGGGAGAAAAATAACAACCTTCTTCAGATCTTCTCCATCCTTTTCCTTTAATATCCTCCTTAAATGCCCCTTAATGCAAATGAGATCTGCACCCATTGGTTCTACCATTAATATTTTATTCCCATAAAGCCTTACGGTGTCTTCTAGTTTAACCAATGACCATGGGGCTCATTTGCATACAGGAGATTTTGAAAGTTGGAGAGGACACTTAATAGCTTCCAATAAAATCCTAACCACCCTGATGTTCCTGGCGGAAACTTCTTTATTTCTTCTATTTCTTTCCAACATCCTTCTTTATATATGAACATGATTTAACAGAATAACGGAATGACAAAATGGCCAAGTTAGAAGGGACCATGGAGGTCTTCTAGTCCAACCCGCTGCTCAGACAGGAAACCCTCCACCATTGCAGACAAAGGGCTGTGTAATCTCTGCTTAAACTGCTCATGTGTTGGAGCACCTACAACTTCTAGAGGCAAGTCTTTCCATTGATTAATTGTTCTCACAGACGGGAAAATTCTCCTTAGTTCCAAGTTGCTTCTCTCCTGGGTTAGATTCCATCCATTGTTTCTGGTCCTGCCTTGGTCTGCTTTGAATATAAATTGACCTCTTTTCCATTGTGACC
Organism: Bungarus multicinctus; assembly: GCA_023653725.1. Taxonomy (NCBI): domain Eukaryota; kingdom Metazoa; phylum Chordata; class Lepidosauria; order Squamata; family Elapidae; genus Bungarus; species Bungarus multicinctus. Next base: position 179,984,992 of record CM042836.1, read on the forward strand.
ATTTTAAGGAGTTCCAAACAAACATCCCTAAGGTCTAATTGAGGAATGTAAGTCAAATAAAACTACATACATGATGAATAAGTGGATTTTGTGAATGAAGGTCACTTGAATAGCACACTTCTCTGCTCTTCTCTTAAACTAAACTGAACATTTGTCAACATTATGTCAAAGGTCACTGATGCGTAAAGGGGTGGAAAAAGTGAACTGAACTGAAATGAAATAAGGAGAAAGTCTTTGTCTCACTTCCCCACCTGAATGAATCGCTGTGGAACTGACTACCCGTCCAGACGCAACAATAATAGGTGGCTTCGTCTTCAAGCAGAGCCCCAGTGATAGTCAAGGACATCACATTCCCTGATCTGGAGCCAGAGAAACGTTCTGGAACCTCCGATGGTCTGGTACTGGTTGCATAGATCAAAGCTCGAGGTTTATTCCCAGGTATTTGCTGGGACCACCAAGGTCCATTGCCATCACCAAGATTCCCACCATCGTATCGACAAGATAGGGTGACTGTTCCCCCAGAGGCTACAAACTCTGGGTCCTTCAGGGTCTGCAATTGTTGAAGGGTGGGGCCTGAAAGAGAGCAAGACGTGGCCTTGTTCAGTGAAGGGTCAAGAGGACCATCAGGAATGACAAACTAAGTTATCTGGCAAGGAGGTTATCTAAGTTTAGTTCTAGAAAGGGTTATGCCTCTTTTCAAAGGGATTTGTCTTACCAACAGAGATTAGGATGTTGATGAGAAGAAATGCCCGGGACATGGTGGGACAACTCAATGGGACAACTCCTTTCTCTAAAGCAAATGGATTTCCCCCTTGACTCCTCTCCACCTCTCTTAAACCCCCAAAAGACACAACAGGAACACACAGACACACCCTCAGATGCAAATACTTTCCTCTTCAACTACCAAGCCCAGCCCTCTGATTAGCGTCTGATTAGAGAAGTGATACGCAACTGCTAAGATATGTCTTGTCTAAAACGAATATTTTTGTGCAGTGGGAAGAAAGAAAGAGACAAGAATTAGCACGTTAAAAACTGAAGACGGTCTGGGGTTCGTTCCAAGAACCTTCTTTGATCTCCTTGAGTTTACAAAGCCATATTTACCAAAAACGTATTTGCATTTGGACAAACATGGAATGTATTAATGGAATGTATCCTACACTCATTGATTAATTCACATGGTTCAAGAAGAGGAAATCTCCCTTGCAAGACCACCAGTCTTGGGGGTGAGGAAAGGAGGGTCCTACGCCATTGGAACCTATGGGATGGGACAGGTCATTAGTAACCTCATATTCATTTTTCCTAATTTGTGGAGCATACCCCTGGGAGCAGAATTGTGGAACATAACCATTTCCTTTTATCCTGCACTACTCACCTCTTCTGAGAATGATCAGGGTCTTCCTCCCTCCGTTACTCTCAAGAAGGAGATGAGACATTTCAGGAGCCACATCTGGCCATGCTTTTGCTTATCGTATTTTTTGCACAAACACCAAAGGGCAGCAGCAACCCCTACTGGCCACTGATGTTGCAATATCTTGCATTCTCCCCCACTTGGGCGGAAGAAATGCAGCATTTGCTACCCTTTGCCAGCCATCTTCTTCCTTCTCCCTGAAAGCTCAGAAGGAGCAGGAAAAAAAAGGATGTGTTGGAAGAAATTGGGACAAAATAGTTGCCTCTTATTAATTCTCCACAGCATCTAATCAAGGAAGAAAGCAACTGAGAAACTAAGGAGAAATTTCCTGACAGTTAAAACAAATCAATCGGGTGGGACAACCTTACCTCCAGAAGTTGTAAATGCTCCAACACTGGTGAAGTTTTAAAAAGATGTGGGATAACCATTTGTCTGAAATGGTCGTAGGGTTTCCTGCCTAAATAGGGAGTTGGAACTAGAGGACCTCAAGGTCCCTCGCCAACTCTTCTCTTCTCTTCTCTTCTCTTCTCTCTTGCTCTTAGCTTCTCTTCTATTCGATTCTATTGCTATCTATCTATTCTTTTCTATTTTTTCCATTATACTCCATCTTCCTTCTTTCATTCCTACACCTCCGCCTCCTCCTCCCTAATTCTATTCTATTCTCATTTCATCCTCTATTCTATTCTAATTGTCCCATTTGCTACAACCCTGCAGAAGTGGTGGATGCTCCAACACTGGAGTTTTTAAAAAGATGTTGGATAACCATCTGTCTGAAATGTAGGGGGTTTCCTGCCTAATAGGGAGTTGGACTAGGACCTCCAAGGTCCAACTCTTCTATTCTGTCTATTCGATTTTTCCATTCCACTCATGTTCTTCCTTCCTCTCCTCCTCCTCTCTCCTCTCTCTCCTCCTCCTCCCTCCTCCTCCTCCTCCTCTCCTCCTCCCTATTCCATTCTATTCTCATTTCATTCTCTTTCTATTCTAATTGTCTCATAGTCAAGAATTATATCTAAGTTTGGGGCCTCCTTTCTGTGCGTTTCCTTCTTGACTTTACTGATATGCTTTACTGGAGCAGAGGAGGTTCCCACTCATCAGAAGAATTTCATGTTTTCAGTGGCTCATTCATTTCTCCCGCTAAGAACACTTAGCTCATGGTCTGTACATTCAACGTCTAATGTAGGAGAGCCACGTGTGAGTGTGCCAATCACTGCAAAGTGTCCATCCTTACTTGCTCTAGCCTTGACCCAAACTTGTGCCAGGGGCCACTTTTTGGCCTGTCTCTTCATGCAGACCCTTTTATCCCATCATCTGCAAATCATCTGTAGCTTCTCCACGCTTACATTTGATCCTTTGACAGTTTTCACTCACACCATGTGAGGGACTCAGATTGTGGGTGTGTGGGCTTTCCCTTCACTTTTGTCTTCCATATAGCTGTATTTATCATCCCCCTTCATAGGGACAGAGAGACTTTTACAGATGTTACAGAAAGTTCATTCTTGTTAATTGAATGGGGAAAAGTTCTGTAGCCTGACACCAGCACCAATTGAGATGACCTTGGATCCCACCATGGGGTTAATCTGTTGTTCCTCTCTGGTCTGACATTCCTGAGCTCCCTACTCCCTGCAATGTGTGCAAAGCTGAGAAATGGAACGATGGCCTGCGACAGGCCTGTTTCGAAGTTGACGGTAGCTGTAGGAGTTTCTCTGCTGTCTTTTCAGCTCTAGTTTCCCCAATCCAGTGGTGGGATTCAGGTTTTTTTTACTACCGGTTCTGTGGGCGTGGCTTGGTGGGCGTGATGTGGCTTGGTGGGCGAGGCAGGAGAAGGATATTGCAAAATTTCCATTCCCTCCCCACCCCACTAACCTGCTTTCCAGCTCCGTTCTCCTATGCAGGGCAACCAAAGGAGACCCAGCTGATCAACTAGGACTCAATGGGAGGCAGAGAAGAGGTGGGGGTGGGGCTACCCAGTGGTGGGATTTGCCGGTTCCCCGAACTACTAAAAATTTCCGCAACCGGTTCTCCAGAACTGGTCAGAACCTGCTGAATATACCACTTCTGCCCCAATCACTGGTCAAAGTATGTTGCTTCTTGTTTCAGGCTGAAGAGGAAGAGAGGAGGTTTTTGTCACACTTCCCCATAAGAAGTTACCACTGTGGAACCCGTCTTTCCAGCTAGTACAGTAATAATCTGCCTCGTCTGCAGTCTCTGCATTGGTGATGGTCAAAGATCCTGTAGTCCCAGATCTGGTGGCAGTGAAGCGATTCGGGATCCCTTCTCCCCTGCTACTGCAGACATCACAGTGGACAAAGCGAGGGGCTTGTCCTGCTTTCTGTTGAAACCATCGAATGGGGTCAGTACTCTGAGTTTGACAGGAGATTGTAATGGTTCCCCCTGGGGACACGGAGCTGGAGGGAGGTTGAATCCAAGTGGACTGACCATCAATGCCTTTAGGGGAGGGAAAGAAAAAAATATTTATTGTTTGATTTTATTTTTTATTTATTTTATTTTGTCAAGCTAAGAAAACAGATATAAGTATATACATAGAATCTGATGCACTTTCTAACTTTCCAACCAACTTCTTAGAGATTCATAACCAAATCCTCTCTTGGCCCAGGAAAACTCTACCTGTGCAGTAAGTAAGGAGTGCCAAGAAAATCAGAGCCCAGCCCATGGTCAACTTTGGCAAGGATTATCCTTCCAGGGAGAAAAATAACAACCTTCTTCAGATCTTCTCCATCCTTTTCCTATAATATCCTCCTTAAATGCCCCTTCATGCAAATGAGATCTGCACCCATTGGTTCTATCATAATATTTTATTCCCATGAAGCCTTACGGTGTCTTCTAGCTTAACCAATGACCATGGGGCTCATTTGCATACAGGAGATTTTGAAAGTTGGAGAGGACACTTAAAAGCTTCCCATAAAACCGTAACCACCCTGTTGTTCCTGGCGGAAACTTCTTTATTTCTTCTATTTCTTTCCAACAACCTTCTTTATATATGAACATGATTTAACAGAATAACGGAATGACAAAATGGCCGAGTTGGAAGGGATCTTGGAGGTCTTCTAGTCCAACCCCCTGCTCAGGCAGGAAACCCTCTACCATTGCAGACAAAGGGCTGTGTAATCTCTGCTTAAACTCCTCATGTGTTGGAGCACCTACAACTTCTAGAGGCAAGTCTTTCCATTGATTAATTGTTCTCACAGACGGGAAAATTCTCCTTAGTTCCAAGTTGCTTCTCTCCTGGGTTAGTTTCCATCTGATGTTTCTGGTCCTGCCTTGGTGTGCTTTGAATATAAATTGACCTCTTTTCCTTTGTGGCCATTTTAAGGAGTTGCTAACAAACATCCCTAAGGTCTAATTGAGGAATGTAAGTCAAATAAAACTACACACATGATGAATAAGTGAATTTTGTGAATGAAGGTCACTTGAATAGCACACTTCTCTGCTCTTCTCTTAAACTAAACTGAACATTTGTCAACATTATGTCAAAGGTCACTGATGCGTAAAGGGGTGGAAAAAGTGAACTGAACTGAAATGAAATAAGGAGAAAGTCTTTGTCTCACTTCCCCACCTGAATGAATCGCTGTGGAACTGACTACCCGTCCAGACACAACAATAATAGGTGGCTTCGTCTTCAAGCAGAGCCCCAGTGATAGTCAAGGACATCACATTCCCTGATCTGGAGCCAGAGAAACGTTCTGGAACCCCCGATGGTCTGGTACTGGTTGCATAGATCAAAGCTCGTGGTTTATTCCCAGGTATTTGCTGGAACCACCAAGGTCCATTGCCATCACCAAGATTCCCACCATCGTATCGACAAGATAGGGTGACTGTTCCCCCAGAGGCTACAAACTCTGGGTCCTTCAGGGTTTGCAATTGTTGAAGGGTGGGGCCTCAAAGAGAGCAAGACGTGGCTTGTTCACTGAAGGGTCAAGAGGACCATCAAGAATGACAAACTAAGTTATCTGGCAAGGAGGTTATCTAAGTTTAGTTCTAGAAAGGGTTATGCCTCTTTCTAAAGGGATTTGTCTTACCAACAGAGATTAGGATGTTGATGAGAAGAAATGCCCGGGACATGGTGGGACAATTCAATGGGCCAATCCTTTCTCTAAAGCAAATGGATTTCCCCCTTGACTCCTCTCCACCTCTCTTAAACCCCCAAAAGACACAACAGGAACACACAGACACACCCTCAGATGCAAATACTTTCCTCTTCAACTACCAAGCCAGCCCTCTGATTAGCGTCTGATTAGAGAAGTGATACGCAACTGCTAAGATGTGTCTTGTCTAAAACGAATATTTTTGTGCAGTGGGAAGAAAGAAAGAGACAAGAATTAGCACGTTAAAACACTGAAGACGGTCTGGGGTTCATTCCAAGAACCTTCTTTGATCTCCTTGGGTTTACAAAGCCATATTTACCAAAAACGTATTTGCATTTGGACAAACATGGAATGTATTAGTGGAATGTATCCTACACTCATTGATTAATTCACATGGTTCAAGAAGAGGAAATCTCCCTTCAAGACCACCAGTCTTGGGGGTGAGGAAAGGAGGTTCATACTGCATTAGAACATATGGGCTAGGACAGGTCATTAGTAATATCATATTCATTTTTCTTAATTTTTGGAACATACCCCTGGAAGCAGAATTGTTGAACATAAACATTTATCCTGCACTAGTCACCAGTTCTGAGAATGATCAGTGTCTTCCTCCCTCCCTTACTCTCAAGAATTTTCTCTAGAGGAAAATTATACCCTTCTTCAGATCTTCTGCTTCCCTTTCATTTAAATCCCCTGCTTTCTCCTTTCATGCAAAGGAGATCTGCCTTCACTGGTTCTAGTAGAAAACTTGCTTCCCCAAAAGCAGGTTGAAGTCTTCCGGTTTAGCCAATAACCAGAGAAAACCTCTGCATATATAGAATATTTGGAAACCGGGATGAATTAAAAGGTCTCAATTAAAAATGAAACCATGCTCCTTGGAGAACAGGAAATCTTGTCAATTTCTTCAAACACTCTTCTTTGTTGTAACTGACATGGAAATTATACATGAAATTGTGCAACTTCACTTAGTAGTGTGTAAAATGTAGGGAAAAAGAGGAGCACCTCACTCCATTTGGACATATGGGCTAAGGCAGGTCATAAGGAATTCTCATATTCTCTTTTTTTAATATTTGGAGGAAGCCACCTGAAGCAGAGTTGGTGTCCCTAACCATTTCCTTTTCTCCTGCATATTTCATGTGTCCTGTGAGGGATCAGTGCTTTCTTCCACCTCATATTGTATAGGAAGTGAGCAGATATTTCTTAACAGATGTATCTTTTCTTTATGTACACTGAGAGTATTTACACCAAGACAGATTCCTTGTGTGTCCAGTCACACTTGGCCAATAAAGAATTCTATTCTGTTCTATTCTATTTTAGGAGGCACACCTGACCAGGCTTTTGATGAATTCCTTCTTTGGAGAACGATGGAAGGGCATCAGCAGCCCCTACTGGCCGCTGGTGTGGCAACATCTGTGTTATCACCATCTGGGCTGAAGAAATGCAGCGTTTTCTCTCCTTTGAAGACCATTGCCTTCCTTCTGTTTAAATATCAGGAAAGGAAGAGAGAAAAGATAAGGGGAAGAGGAATAAAAATGTGCCTTTTTCTTAATTCTCTTACAATAGATTTTCCAAAGCCTCTCTTGTTTTTAAGACTTTATTTATTTATTTATTTATTTATTTATTTATTTATTTATTTATTTATTTATTTATTTATTTATTCATTCATTCATTCATTCATTCATTCATTTATTTATTTATTGTACTTATATACCTCCCTATTTCCCTGACAGGACTCAGGGTGGTGCACAGCCAAATTAAAATGCAGAGAACAATACAAAATTAAGAACAGTTAAAAGACCAAATATGAAAGGCTGAAATTTATAAGAACTTTAAAAGCCAAACTAGATAAAAACCAAATTACAATCCTAAAATCGCCTAAAAACCCCAAGGCCAGACTGGCTTGCTGAAATAAATAGGTTTTCAACGCGCACCGAAAGGTCAGGAGATCAGGGATGATCCTCATCTCCGGGGGTGCCCCCCCAACGAGAAGGCCTGCACCCTTGGAGTCGCCAACTGTCCAGCCGGCGGCACCTCGAGGAGGCTGACTCTATGGGAGCATACTGGCCGACGGGAGGCCAATAATGGCAGGAGGCGGTCCCACAAATATCCTGGTCCCAAGCCATGGAGCGCTTTAAAGATGGTAAGCAGGACCTTGAAGTGCACCCGGAGGACCACCGGGAGCCAATGCAGCTCATGCAAGAGCGGTGTAACATGGGACCCCCGAGGAGCCCCCAACACCACCCGCGCGGCTGCATTCTGCACCAGCTGGAGCCTCCGGGTGCACTTCAAGGGAAGCCCCATGTAGAGAGCGTTGGCATAGTTTAGGCGGGAGATCACGAGGATGGAAGTGACCGTGAGAAGCGCATCCCGATCCAGAAAGGGCCACAACTGGTAGATCCTACGGACATGACCAAAAGCCCCCCTGGCGACGGCCGCCACATGGTCCTCCAATGACAGCTGTACATCCAGGAGGACACCCAGATTGTGAGCCCTCTCTGTGAGGGCAAGAATTTCCCCCCCCCCACAGCCAGCGATGGAACCAGCTGGCTGTATCGGGGTGCCAGGAAGCACAGCCACTCAGTCTTAGATGAGTTGAGCTGAAGCCTGTTCCGCCCCATCCAACACCGCACGGCCTCCGGGCACCGGGTCATCACTTCGACAGCTTCATCGGGATGGCCCGGGGTAGATTTTAACTTTGATTTTAAGAAGGACATTTTAGGTAGAGATTTCATATAAGTTTATGGTTTCTCTCCCTTTCTATTTCCGCTTTAATGGTGGGCCTGAGGTTGAGGCAAAAGAGGTACTTGTTAATCAGAAAAGATTCATGTTTTCATAAAATGATTTATTTCTCCCTGTGAGAACATTTAATAGGTGGTAAGTATAATTCATCATCTAATGTAGAAGAAACATACGTGAGTGTGCAAATCTTTACACACTCTTCATCTTAACGTCCTTGGCACAAAAATGCCCCAGCCACCATTTTTTCGCTTTTTTCTCCATAAAACCCCTTTTATCCCATCTCCAAACTAGAGTTGAAGCACCTGCAAATCCTCTCTAGTTACTCCAATGTCACGTTTTCTCCCTTCAAAATGTGGACTTATAGCACAGGGGGGTCTGAGGCCAAGAATTGTTGGGCTTCCCTGCACCCTTCTCCTTCACACTTCCATGCCCATCATCCCTCTTGCTGGGCATTGAGAGACTTCTTTGCAGAAGGCAATAAACTTGCAGGAATTTCTCTCCTGCATCGTCAGCTCAAGTGTCCCCAGTCATAGATCAAGGGATGTTGCATGTGGTTTCAGTCTCGAGAGGAAGAACGAAGGTTTTTGTCACACTTCCCCATAAGAATTCACCACCGTGCAACGCAGTACCATCATCGTTCCAGCTACCACAGTAATAAACTGCCTCGTCTTCAGCCTCCACATTGGTGATGGTCAAAGATACTGTACTGTCAGATTCAGTGGCAGCAAACCGATCTGGGATCCCTTCTCCCCTGCTGCAGACATCACAGTGGACAAAACGAGGGGCTTGTCCCCCTTTCTGTTGATACCATCCAATGGGGTTGGAACTCTGAGTTAGACAGGAGATCGTAATGGTTCCACCCAGGGACACAGAGCTGGAGGGAGGCTGAGTCCAAGTGGACTGACCATCAATGCCTTTAATTAATGGTGGGAGGTAGTGAAGGAAAGAGTGAGGGGAGAAAAAGAAAGAAATATTGTTAAACTGATGCACCTTCCTTTGCTCTGAGCCATTTTCAAGGAAACCCTTTCTTACGAGAATCACAGCCAAATCCTCTCTTGGTCCAGGAAAACTTTACCTGTGCAATAAGTGAGGAGTGCTAAGAAAATCACAGCCCAACCCATGGTGAACTTCGGCAAGGAATATCCTTCTCTAGAGGAAAATTATACCCTTCTTCAGATCTTCTGCTTTCCGTTCATTTAAATCCCCTGCTTTCTCCTTTCATGCAAATGAGAGCTGCCCTCATTGGTTCTACTAGAAAACTTGCTTTCCCAAAAGCAAGTTGAGGTCTTCTGGTTTAGCCAATGACAGAGAAAACATTGGCATATTGTAGCTTTTATAATCGGGATGAATTAAAAGGTCTCAATCAAAAATGAAACTCTGCTGTTTGGAGAACATGAAATCTTGTCAATTTCTTCAAACATGCTTCTTTATTGAAATTGACATGGAAATTAGACATGAAATTGTGCAACTTCACTTAATAGTGTGTAAAATGTAGGGAAAAAGAGGAGCACCTCATTTAATTTGGACATATCGGCCAAGGCAGGTCATAAGAAATTCTCATATTCTCTTTTTTTAATATTTGGAGAAAGCCACCGGAAGCAGAGTTGGTGGATCTAACCATTTCCTTTTATCCTGCATAATTCATGTGTCCTGTGAGGGATCAGTACTTTCCTCCACCTCATATTGTAGAGCAAGTGAGGAGACATTTCAGGAGCCACACCTGACCAGGCTTTTGATGAAGTCCCTCTTTGGAGAACTATGGAAGGGCATCAGCAGCCCCTACTGGCCGCTGGTGTGGCAACATCTGTGTTATCACCATCTGGGCCGAAGAAATACAGCATTTTCTCTCCTTTGAAGACCATCGTCTTCCTTCTGTTTAAATATCAGGAAAGGAAGAAAGAAAAGATATGGGGAAGGAGAACCAGAATGTGCCTTCTTTCTTAATTCTCTTACTTCTTACTTACTCTGGCAAGGAATATCCTTTTCTAGAGGAAAATTATAACCTTCTTCGGATCTTCTTCTTCCCTTTCATTTAAATCTCCTGCTTTCTCCTTTCATGCAAATGAGATCTCCCCTCATTGCTTCGACTAGAAAACTTTCTTTCCCAATAGCATATTGAGGTCTTCTGAGTTAACCAATGACCAGACAAGACCTCTGCATATATAGAACTTTTGGAAACTGGGATGAATTAAATGGCCTCAATTAAAAATGAAACCGTGCTGCTTGGAGAACATGAAATCTTGTCAATTTCTTCAAACACGCTTCTTTATTGAAATTGACATGGAAATTATGCATGAAATTGTGCAACTTCACTTAATACTGTGTAAAACCTAAGGAAAAAGAGGAGCACCTCACTCCATTTGGACATATCGGCCAAGGCAGGTCATAAGAAATTCTCATATTCTCTTTTTTTTAATAATATTTGGAGGAAGCCACCGGAAGCAGAGTTGGTGGACCTAACCATTTCCTTTTATCCTGCATATTTCATGTGTCCTGTGATGGATCAGTGCCTTCCTCCACCTCATATTGTAGAGCAAGCGAGGAGACACTTCAGGAGCCACACCTGACCAGGCTTTTGCTGAAGTCCTTCTTTGGAGAATGATGAAAGGGCATCAGTAGCCCCTACTGGCCGCTGATGTGGTGACATCTGTGTTATCACCATCTGGGCCGAAGAAATACAGCATTTTCTGTCCTTTGAAGACCATCCTCTTCCTTATGTTCCAATATCAGGAAAAGAAGATAGAAAAGATAAAAACCCCCAAAGGACAAGACAGGAACACAAACATACCCTCAGATGCAAATATTTTCCTCTTGAACTACCAACTCACCTCTCTGATTAGTGTCTGGTTAGAGAGGTGATATGCAACTGCTAAGATGTGTCTTGTCTATAACTAATATTTTTGTGCAGTGGTAGGAAAGGAAGAGACAAGAATTAGCACGTTAAAAACTGAAGACGTTCTGGGGTTCGTTCCAAGAACCTTCTTTGATCTCCTTGAGTTTACAAAGCCCTATTTACCAAAAATGTATTTGCATTTGGACAAACATTTGGACAAACATTCCCACCATAGGGTTAATCTGTTGTTCCTCTCTGGTCTGACATTCCTGAGTTCCCTACTCCTCCCAATGTGTGGCAAGCTGAAAAATGGAAAGATGGCTGCGACAGGCCTGTTTCAAAGTTGAAAATTGCTGTAGGATTTTGTCTGTTGTCTGTTCAGCTCTAGTTCCCTGAATCCAGTGGTGGCATTCAGGTTTTTTTACTACCAATTCTGTGGGTGTGGCTTGGTGGGCGTGGCAGGGGAAGGATGTACTGCAAAATCCCCATTCCCTCCCCTCCCCGCCCCACTAACCTGCTTTCCAACTCCATTCTGCTCTGCAGGGCAACCAAAGGAAACCCAGCCGGTCAACTGGGACTCAATGGGAGGCAGAGAAGAGATGGGGTTGGTGGGGCCACCGAGTGGTAGGATTTGCCGGTTCTCCGAACTACTCAAAATTTCTGCTACCAGTTCTCCAGAACTGGCCAGAACATGTTGAATAGACCACCTCTGCCTGCATCACTGGTCAAAGTATGTTGCTTCTTGTTTCAGACTGAAGAGGCAGAGGGGAGGTTTTTGTCGCACTTCCCCATAAGAATTTACCACTGTGCAACAGATTATTACTCGAGCTAGCACAGTAATAATCTGCCTCATCACCAATCTCTGCATTGGTGATGGCCAAAGATCCTGTAGTCCCAGTTCTGGTGGCAGTGAACCGATTTGGGATCCCTTCTCCCCTGCTACTGCAGCCATCACAGTGAACAAAACGAGGACCTTTTCCTGCTTTCTGTTGAAACCAGTTAATGGTGTTAGTACTCTGAGTTTGACAGGAGATCGTAATGGTTCCCCCTGGGGACACGGAGCTGGAGGAAGGTTGAGTCCAAGCAGACTGACCATCAATGCCTTTAGGGGAGAGAAAGAAAAAATATTTATTTTTTGATTTTATTTTTTATTTATTTTATTTTGTCAAGCTAAGAAAACAGGTATAAGTATATACATAGAATCTGATGCACATTCCAACTTTCCAACCAACTTCTTAGAGATTCATAACCAAATCCTCTCTTGGCCCAGAAAAACTCTACCTGTGCAGTAAGTGAGGAGTGCTAAGAAAATCAGAGCCCAGCCCATGGTAAACTTTGGCAAGGAATATCCTTCTAGGGGAAGAAAATTATAACTTTCTTCTTCTCCTTTCCTCTCCTTAAATGCCTCTGATTGGCTGTTTCATGCAAATGAGATCTGCACCGATTGGTTCCACTAGAATATTTTATTCCCCTAAAGCATTCTGAGGTCCTCTAATTTAGCCAATGGCCAGAGGACAGATTTGCATAAAGATTTGAAAATTGGGGAGATTTAAAAGCTCCCAATTAAACCTGACCACATTTTTGAGGATCAGGGAACCTTCAATGTTTCTTCAAACGTCCTACGTTTTACATGAATGAGACATGGAAATGCTTATATGTAAATACAATCATGAAATTCTATTTATCTGCATAGCACGTAAGAGGTAACATGTAATTATTACAGAATCTCTCTCTCTCTCTCTGTGCATGTGTGTGTATTTTTTTATCCCTAAGTTTTTATCCCTAAATAACTAAGAACCAAACTGCCCAATTTTACTCCTCACCAAGCAAATGCCAAATAAAGCTAGATCTGTCTAGAATTTCTTTTTCTTGGATTCACGCATCTCTGGCAAAACCAAATTAATAGGCTTTGTTCCTCTATGGATAGAGGAGGAAGGATACTACTACATTCTCCAAGCCAAATGACCATTTATCCCCAAGCAACATTCTACGATGGAGTTGCTGATAATCTAAATCAACAAGCCATTTTGTATCTTTCTACAATCACATAAATGCCCAAATTGTATAGCTGTTTCACAATCAGCAAATGGTATTTGATCTACCACGAGAGAAGGAGGTCTTACATTAAGGTTTGTTCAACTTGGTTTCAGTGTGAAGAGAAAGAATGAAGGTTTTTGTCACACTTCCCCATAAGAATTTACCACCGTGAATGCAGTAAAACCACTGTTCCAGCTACCACAGTAATAATCTGCCTCATCTTCAAACTGTGCATTAGTGATGGCCAAAGATCCCGTACTCCCAGATCTGGTGGCAGTGAATCGATTTGGGATCCCTTCTCCCCTGTTGCAGCTATCACAGTGGACAAAACAAGGGGCTTGTCCTGCTTTCTGTTGATACCAGTAGATGCTGTAGGAACTCTGAGTTGTTGTGCAGGGGATCGTAATGGTTCCACCCAGGGACACAGAGCTGGAGGGAGGCTGAGTCCAAGTGGACTGACCATCAATGCCTTTCAGGAAATAGGGTAGGAAGAGAAAGAGTGGTGAGAGAGAGAAAAAAAAACAATACTGTGAATGTAATGCACCTTCCTTTGTTCTTCATCATTTCCCAGGGACCCTGTTCTTATGAGAATCACAAACAGATTCTCTCTTGGCCAATTACTTTACCTGTGCAGTAAGTGAGAACTGCCAAGAAAATCAGAGCCCAGCCCATGGTCAACTTTGGCAAGAATTATCCTTCCAGGGAGAAAAATAACAACCTTCTTCAGATCTTCTCCATCCTTTTCCTTTAATATCCTCCTTAAATGCCCCTTCATGCAAATGAGATCTGCACCCATTGGTTCTACCATAATATTTTATTCCCATGAAGGTTTACGATGGCTTCTAATTTAACCAATGACCATGGGGCATCTTCGCATACACGAGACTTAAAGGCTACCAATGAAATCCTAACCATCCAGTTGTTCCTGTGGAAACTTCTATATTTCTTCCAAGATCCTACTGTATAGATGAACATGATTTAAAAGAATAATGGAATGACAAAATAGCTGAGTTGAAAGAGACCCTGGAGGTCTTCTAGTCCAACCCCCTGCTCAGGCAGGAAACCCTCTACCATTGCAGACAAATAGTTGTCCAATCTCTTCTTGAAAATCTCCATTGTAGAAGCAACCCTCCACTTCTGGAGGCAAGCTGGTTTAATTGTTCTGACTGTCAGGAATTTCTTTTTAGTTCCAGGTTGCTCCTCTTCTTGATTCAAAATATTAGATGAAAAGAGAGCTATAAAATTCTCCCTATCCCAGCTAAAAGCCAATGTGTAATTACAATTGAACCTAGAGCCTTAATGTAACTTTTAAGAAAGCAAAGAAAGAAAAACTCAGAACCCAATGTGCCAACCAACTTGAAAACTCTGACATGGCAGGAGCTTACATGAATCACAGATTTTGGAAGGACCTTGGAGGTCTGCTAGTCCAACCCCTGCACACAGATGCCATCTGGATAAATTGGCTCCTAGCCTCTTCAGAAAACCCTCCAGTGACAGACCACTCAAATTTCTAAAGCAACCGCCAACTTATTAATTGTTCCACTGTTCCGAAAATGTCTCCTTAGTTCAGGTTGTGTCCAACTCACTAAAGCCTTCCCTATCCAGTTTAGAGGTGCCATACACGGGAGGGGGGCGGGGGGAAGGAAATCTGAAGGACAGGGCAACCATTTAAAACCATAAGTACATTCCACCGATTAGCTTAAAAGAGTGTAACTAAGCCTACTGGATCTTCTTGCCTTTGAAATCCTTTTTAGATTGGAGAATGTGATTGATGATACCAGCTTCATTGGAGCATCTGTTGTCCATGCCCC
>CM042836.1:180000422-180183470 GCA_023653725.1 Bungarus multicinctus
CCATGTTGTAGGAACTCTGAGTTGTTGTGCAGGAAAGTGTAACGGTTCCACCCAGGGACACAGAGCTGGAGGGAGGCTGAGTCCAAGCGGACTGACCATCAATGCCTTTAATTAATGGTGGGAGGAGGGAGGGAAAGAGTGAGGGGAGAAAAAGAAAGAAATATTGTTAAACTGGAGCAACCTTCCTTTGTTCTGAGCCATTTTCAAGGAAACCGTTTCTTACGAGAATCAAAACCAAATCCTCTCTTGGTCCAGGAAAATTTTACCTGTGCAAAGTGAGGAGTGCTAGAAAATCACAGCCCAACCCATGGTGAACTTTGGCAGGAATATGCTTCTCTAGAGGAAAGTTATACCCTTCTTCAGATCTTCTGCTTTCCGTTCATTTAAATCTCCTGCTTTCTCCTTTCATGCAAATGAGATCTGGCCTCATTGGTCCAACTAGAATACTTTCTTCCCCAAAAGCATGTTGGGGGTCTTCTGGTTTAGCCAATGACCAGAGAAAACATTTGCCTACTGGAGATTGGAAACTCGGATGGTCTCAATTAAAAGGTTTCAGTTAAAAATGAATCCGTGCTGCTTGGAGAACAGGAAAACTTGTCAATTTCTTCAAACATGCTTCTTTATTGAAATCGACATGGAAATTATACATGAGATTGTGCAACTTCACTTAATAGTGTGTAAAACCTGGGCAAAAGAGAGCACCTCATTCAATTTGGACATAGGGGCTAAGGCAGGTCATAAGAAATTCTCATATTTTCTTTTTATAATATTTGGAGGAAGCCACCGGAAGCAGAGTTGGTGGACCTAACCATTTCCTTTTATCATGCATAATTCATGTGTCTTGTGAGGCATCAGTGCCTTCTTCCTTCCATTATTATAGAGGAAGCAAGGAGATATATCAGAAGCCACACCTGACCAGGCTTTTGATGAAGTCCTTCTTTGGAGAACTATGGAAGGGCATCAGCAGCTCCTACTGGCCACTGATGTGGCAACATCTATGTTATCACCATCTGGGCTAAAGAAATGAAGTGTTTTCTGTCCTTTGAAGACCATCCTCTTTCCTTCTGTTTAAATATGAAGAAAAGAAGAGAGAAAAGATAAAGGGAAGACGAATAAAAATGTGCTTTCTTTTCTAATTATCTTACAAAAGATTTCCCAAGCCTTGTTTTTAACACTTTGATGTGAAGAAAGACATTTTAGGTAGAGATTTCATAAAGGTTTATGGTTTATCTCCTTTTCCATCTCCACTTTCATGGTGGGCCTGAGATTGAAGTAAAGGAGGTACCTGTTCATCAGAAAAGATTCATGATTTCATGTTAAGAACATTAATAGGCGTTAAATATAATTCATCATCTAATCTAGAAGAACCACAAATGAGTATGTAAATCTTTGAAAACTCTTCATCTTAATTTCCTATAGTCTTGGACCAAAAATGCCGCAGGAACCATATTTTAGCCTGTGTCTCCATACAGCCCCTTTTATCCCATCTCCAAGCTAGTGTTGAAGCGCCTGCAAATCATCTCTAGATTCTCCAATGCCATGTGTTCTCCTTTCAAAATTTGTACTTATAGCAGAGAGGGGACTGAGGCCAAGGATCTCTGGGCTTCTCTTGCAGCCTTCTCCTTCACACTCCCGTGTCCATCATCCCCCTAGCTGGTGATTGAGAGACTTCACTGCAAAAGGCAATGAACTTGCAGAACTTTCTCTCCTGCATCATCGGCTCAAGTGTCCCCAGTCATAGATCAAGGGATGTTGCATGTGGTTTCAGTCTCGAGAGGAAGAACGAAGGTTTTGTCACACTTCCCCATAAGAATGTAACACCGTGCAACGCAGTAGCACCACTGTTCCAGCTACCACAGTAATAATCTGCCTCATCTCCAACCTCCGCATTGGTAATGGCCAAAGATCCTGTAGTCCCAGATCTGGTGGCAGTGAACCGATTTGGGATCCCTTCTCCCTGCTGCAGACATCACAGTGGACAAAACGAGGGGCTTGTCCTCCTTTTTGTTGATACCAGTCAATGGGGAAGGAACTCTGAGTTTGACAGGAGATTGTAATAGCTCCACCAAGGGACACGGAACTGGAGGGAGGCTGAGTCCAAGTGGACTGACCATTGATGCCTTTAATTAATGGTGGGAGGGGGGGAGGGAGGGAGGGAGGGAAAGAGGGAAGAAAAAAAAAAGAAATATTGTTAAACTGGTGCACCTTCGTTTGCTCTGAGCCATTTTCAAGGAAAACTTTTCTTATGAGAACCAAAACCAAATCCTCTCTTGGTCCAGGAAAACTCTACCTGTGCAATAAGTGAGCAGTGATAAGAAAATCACAGCCCAACCCATGGTGAACTTGGCAAGGAATATCTTTCTCTAGAGGAAAATTATAAACTTCTTCAGATCTTCTGCTTTCCCTTCATTTAAATCCCCTGCTTTCCCCTTTCATGCAAATGAAATCTGCCCTCATTGGTTCTAGTAGAAAACTTGCTTCCCCAAAAGCAAGTTGAGATCTTCTGGTTTAGCCAATAACCAGACAAGACCTCTGCATATATAGAACTTTTGGAACCCGGGACGAATAAAAAGGTCTCAATTAAAAATGAATCCGTGCTACTTGGAGAACATGAAATCTTGTCAATTTCTTCAAACATGCTTCTTTATTGAAATTGACATGGAAATTATACATGAAATTGTGCAACTTCACTTAATAGTGTGTAAAACCTAGACAAAAAGAGGAGTACCTTTCTCTATTTGGACATATGGGCTAAGGCAGGTCATAAGAAATTCTCATTATTACTTTTTTAATATTTGGAGGAAGCCACCGGAAGCAGAGTTGGTGGCCCTAACCATTTCCTTTTCTCCTGCATATTTCATGTGTCCTGTGAGGGATCAGTACTTTCCTCAACCTCATATTGTAGAGCAAGTGAGGAGACACTTCAAGAGCCACACCTGACCAGGCTTTTGCTGAAGTCCTTCTTTGGAGAACTATGGAAGGGCATCAGCAGCCCCTACTGGCTGCTGGTGTGGCAACATCTGTGTTATCACCATCTGGGTTGAAAAAATGCAGCGTTTTCTCTCCTTTGAAGACCATCGTCTTCCTTCTGTTTAAATATCAGGAAAGGAAGAGAGAAAAGATAAAGGGAAGAAGAATAAACATGTGCCTTATTTCCTCATTCTCTTACTTCTTACTTACTCTGGCAAGGAATATCCTTCTCTAGAGGAAAATTGTAACCTTCTTCAAATCTTCTTCTTCCCTTTCATTTAAATCTCCTGCTTTCTCCTTTCACGCAAATGAGATCTGCCCTCGTTGCTTCGATTAGAAAACTTTCTTTCCCAGCAGCAGGTTGAGGTCTTCTGAGTTAACCAATGACCAGAGGAAACATTTGCATATTAGAGATTTGATAATCAGGATGAATTACAAAGACTGAATTACAAATCAAATCAACCTGCTTGAGGAAATGGGATGTTTCTTGAAACAACTTGCCTAATATGTGAATTTCACAGAGAAATAATCCATATGATTATGTAACTCAACCTCAAAAAGAGAAGAACCATAGTCCATTTGGATACATGGGCTAACCAGGTCATAAGCAATCCACACTGTCAGCCTCGGAAGCCATTTTTCTGAGGCTGCCACATTCAGTGCCTGGGAATTTGGGAGGGGGGATTTCATAGTGGGGAGAATATTGGACATAACAACATTCTTTCTCAGAGAGTCAAGGACATGTTGCCCTGCACATGGAGGGGAGTGACGGGAGGGATGTCTCCAGTTGGGATGAAGATTTGATGGGTCCCTGGGATGGACTGGGGGGTGCAGGGGATGGATCTTGGATTTCTCTTTTGGGGAGGGAAAACCCGTAACTCTCAGGTTCAGGTTTTCCCAGATGTGCCAATGTCACAACTCTCATAAAGTGGAACTTTGAGGAACTGATTTTCTTGGAGTTTATTGGTTTGGAGTTGGTTAATTGGAACGCTGACACTCATATTCTTATTTTCCCCTTTTTTCTGCTTGGAACAGGTCACTTGAAGAATAGTTGTTGATCCGAACTATTTCCTTTTATTTTTCACCTCTTATGTGGAGAATCAGTGCCCTCCTCTCTCCCTTACCATAGAGGGACAGACTAGACTTTGCAGGAGCCACATCTGACTGTCCTTTGGTTTAAGTCGTTTTTTGGAGACCCATGAAAGAGTGGAAGCAGCCCCTATTGGCCACAAATATTGCAGCCCCTGTGTTTTCCCCACCTGGACTGAAGAAATGCAGCATTCACCATCCTTTGAGAACCATCATCTTCCTCCTCCTTAAATTCCAGAAGAAAGATGGGAAAAACTAAGTGGAAAGACAAAAGAATGGAAGAAAAAACAATTACTACCCACCTGCCTTCAATCGAGGACCTGTATACTGCACGAGTCAAAAAGGGGGCTGTGAAAATGTTTACACACCCCTCACATCCTGGACATAAACTGTTTCAACTCCTTCCCTCAAAACGACGCTATGGAGCACTGCACATCAGAACAAGTAGACACAAGAACAGTTTTTTTCCGAAAGCCATCACTCTGCTAAACAAATAATTCCCTCAACACTCTTCAACTATTTACAAAGTGTACACTACTATTACTGTTCTTCTCATCTTCTCATCACTCCTTATCACCCATCCCCTCCCACTTGTGACTGTAACTTTGTTGCTTGTATCCTCTGTTTCCTAGTATGATTTGATCTTGATTGTACCCTATGACTATCATTAAGTGTTGTACATTATGATTCTTGATTCTTAACTATGTTCCTTCTTTATGTATACTGAGAGTATTTACACCAAGACAAATTCCTTGTGTGTCCAATCACAGTTTGCCAATAAAGTATTCTATTCTATTCTATTCTATTCTAAAAAGCATTTTCTTTCATAATTCTCTCACAGAAGATGTCACAAAGCCTCCTTTGTTGTTTTTAATACTTCTATTTGTAAAAAGACATTTTCTTTTCAGTCCCTTCTCTCCTACATCCAATCTAGGGTTGAAACAGTTGCAAATCATCTCTAGCTTCTCCAATTCTACGTCTTCTCCTTTCAAAATTTGTACTAATATCCCAGGGGGCTGAGATCATGGATCTGTGGCTTCCCTGCACCCTTCTCATCCACACTGCTGTGCCCATCATCCCCTTTGCTGGGGCTTGAGCGACTTCTCTGCAGATGAAGATGAACCTGCACCTTGTTCTCTCGTGTCTCTTCAGCTCAAGTGCCACAGTCATAGATCAATGGATGTTGCGTGTAGTTTCAGTCTCAAGAGGAAAAATGAAGGTTTTTGTAAAATTTCCCATAAGAATATAATACCGTGCAATGCAGTAGCACCACTGTTCCAGCTACCACAGTAATAATCTGCCTCATCTCCAACTTCCACATTGGTGATGGCCAAGTATCCTGAACTCCCAGATCTGGTGGCAGTGAACCAATTTGAGATCCCTTCTCCCCTGCTACTGCAGTCATCACAATGGACAAAACGAGGGCCTTGTCTTCCTTTCTGTTGACACCAGCCAATGTTGTAGGAACTCTGAGTTGTTGTGCAGGAAAGTGTAACGGTTCCACCCAGGGACACAGAGCTGGAGGGAGGCTGAGTCCAAGCGGACTGACCATCAATGCCTTTAATTAATGGTGGGAGGAGGGAGGGAAAGAGTGAGGGGAGAAAAAGAAAGAAATATTGTTAAACTGGAGCAACCTTCCTTTGTTCTGAGCCATTTTCAAGGAAACCTTTTCTTACGAGAATCAAAACCAAATCCTCTCTTGGTCCAGGAAAATTTTACCTGTGCAATAAGTGAGGAGTGCTAAGAAAATCACAGCCCAACCCATGGTGAACTTTGGCAAGGAATATGCTTCTCTAGAGGAAAGTTATACCCTTCTTCAGATCTTCTGCTTTCCGTTCATTTAAATCTCCTGCTTTCTCCTTTCATGCAAATGAGATCTGGCCTCATTGGTCCAACTAGAATACTTTCTTCCCCAAAAGCATGTTGGGGGTCTTCTGGTTTAGCCAATGACCAGAGAAAACATTTGCCTACTGGAGATTTGGAAACTCGGATGGTCTCAATTAAAAGGTTTCAGTTAAAAATGAATCCGTGCTGCTTGGAGAACAGGAAAACTTGTCAATTTCTTCAAACATGCTTCTTTATTGAAATCGACATGGAAATTATACATGAGATTGTGCAACTTCACTTAATAGTGTGTAAAACCTGGGCAAAAAGAGGAGCACCTCATTCAATTTGGACATAGGGGCTAAGGCAGGTCATAAGAAATTCTCATATTTTCTTTTTTATAATATTTGGAGGAAGCCACCGGAAGCAGAGTTGGTGGACCTAACCATTTCCTTTTATCATGCATAATTCATGTGTCTTGTGAGGCATCAGTGCCTTCTTCCTTCCATTATTATAGAGGAAGCAAGGAGATATATCAGAAGCCACACCTGACCAGGCTTTTGATGAAGTCCTTCTTTGAAGAACTATGGAAGGGCATCAGCAGCTCCTACTGGCCACTGATGTGGCAACATCTATGTTATCACCATCTGGGCTAAAGAAATGAAGTGTTTTCTGTCCTTTGAAGACCATCCTCTTCCTTCTGTTTAAATATGAAGAAAAGAAGAGAGAAAAGATAAAGGGAAGACGAATAAAAATGTGCTTTCTTTTCTAATTATCTTACAAAAGATTTCCCAAGCCTTGTTTTTAACACTTTGATGTGAAGAAAGACATTTTAGGTAGAGATTTCATAAAGGTTTATGGTTTATCTCCTTTTCCATCTCCACTTTCATGGTGGGCCTGAGATTGAAGTAAAGGAGGTACCTGTTCATCAGAAAAGATTCATGATTTCATGTTAAGAACATTTAATAGGCGTTAAATATAATTCATCATCTAATCTAGAAGAACCACAAATGAGTATGTAAATCTTTGAAAACTCTTCATCTTAATTTCCTATAGTCTTGGACCAAAAATGCCGCAGGAACCATATTTTAGCCTGTGTCTCCATACAGCCCCTTTTATCCCATCTCCAAGCTAGTGTTGAAGCGCCTGCAAATCATCTCTAGATTCTCCAATGCCATGTGTTCTCCTTTCAAAATTTGTACTTATAGCAGAGAGGGGACTGAGGCCAAGGATCTCTGGGCTTCTCTTGCAGCCTTCTCCTTCACACTCCCGTGTCCATCATCCCCCTAGCTGGTGATTGAGAGACTTCACTGCAAAAGGCAATGAACTTGCAGAACTTTCTCTCCTGCATCATCGGCTCAAGTGTCCCCAGTCATAGATCAAGGGATGTTGCATGTGGTTTCAGTCTCGAGAGGAAGAACGAAGGTTTTTGTCACACTTCCCCATAAGAATGTAACACCGTGCAACGCAGTAGCACCACTGTTCCAGCTACCACAGTAATAATCTGCCTCATCTCCAACCTCCGCATTGGTAATGGCCAAAGATCCTGTAGTCCCAGATCTGGTGGCAGTGAACCGATTTGGGATCCCTTCTCCCCTGCTGCAGACATCACAGTGGACAAAACGAGGGGCTTGTCCTCCTTTTTGTTGATACCAGTCAATGGGGAAGGAACTCTGAGTTTGACAGGAGATTGTAATAGCTCCACCAAGGGACACGGAACTGGAGGGAGGCTGAGTCCAAGTGGACTGACCATTGATGCCTTTAATTAATGGTGGGAGGGGGGGAGGGGGGGAGGGAGGGAAAGAGGGAAGAAAAAAAAAAGAAATATTGTTAAACTGGTGCACCTTCGTTTGCTCTGAGCCATTTTCAAGGAAAACTTTTCTTATGAGAACCAAAACCAAATCCTCTCTTGGTCCAGGAAAACTCTACCTGTGCAATAAGTGAGCAGTGATAAGAAAATCACAGCCCAACCCATGGTGAACTTGGCAAGGAATATCTTTCTCTAGAGGAAAATTATAAACTTCTTCAGATCTTCTGCTTTCCCTTCATTTAAATCCCCTGCTTTCCCCTTTCATGCAAATGAAATCTGCCCTCATTGGTTCTAGTAGAAAACTTGCTTCCCCAAAAGCAAGTTGAGATCTTCTGGTTTAGCCAATAACCAGACAAGACCTCTGCATATATAGAACTTTTGGAACCCGGGACGAATAAAAAGGTCTCAATTAAAAATGAATCCGTGCTACTTGGAGAACATGAAATCTTGTCAATTTCTTCAAACATGCTTCTTTATTGAAATTGACATGGAAATTATACATGAAATTGTGCAACTTCACTTAATAGTGTGTAAAACCTAGACAAAAAGAGGAGTACCTTTCTCTATTTGGACATATGGGCTAAGGCAGGTCATAAGAAATTCTCATTATTACTTTTTTAATATTTGGAGGAAGCCACCGGAAGCAGAGTTGGTGGCCCTAACCATTTCCTTTTCTCCTGCATATTTCATGTGTCCTGTGAGGGATCAGTACTTTCCTCAACCTCATATTGTAGAGCAAGTGAGGAGACACTTCAAGAGCCACACCTGACCAGGCTTTTGCTGAAGTCCTTCTTTGGAGAACTATGGAAGGGCATCAGCAGCCCCTACTGGCTGCTGGTGTGGCAACATCTGTGTTATCACCATCTGGGTTGAAAAAATGCAGCGTTTTCTCTCCTTTGAAGACCATCGTCTTCCTTCTGTTTAAATATCAGGAAAGGAAGAGAGAAAAGATAAAGGGAAGAAGAATAAACATGTGCCTTATTTCCTCATTCTCTTACTTCTTACTTACTCTGGCAAGGAATATCCTTCTCTAGAGGAAAATTGTAACCTTCTTCAAATCTTCTTCTTCCCTTTCATTTAAATCTCCTGCTTTCTCCTTTCACGCAAATGAGATCTGCCCTCGTTGCTTCGATTAGAAAACTTTCTTTCCCAGCAGCAGGTTGAGGTCTTCTGAGTTAACCAATGACCAGAGGAAACATTTGCATATTAGAGATTTGATAATCAGGATGAATTACAAAGACTGAATTACAAATCAAATCAACCTGCTTGAGGAAATGGGATGTTTCTTGAAACAACTTGCCTAATATGTGAATTTCACAGAGAAATAATCCATATGATTATGTAACTCAACCTCAAAAAGAGAAGAACCATAGTCCATTTGGATACATGGGCTAACCAGGTCATAAGCAATCCACACTGTCAGCCTCGGAAGCCATTTTTCTGAGGCTGCCACATTCAGTGCCTGGGAATTTGGGAGGGGGGATTTCATAGTGGGGAGAATATTGGACATAACAACATTCTTTCTCAGAGAGTCAAGGACATGTTGCCCTGCACATGGAGGGGAGTGACGGGAGGGATGTCTCCAGTTGGGATGAAGATTTGATGGGTCCCTGGGATGGACTGGGGGGTGCAGGGGATGGATCTTGGATTTCTCTTTTGGGGAGGGAAAACCCGTAACTCTCAGGTTCAGGTTTTCCCAGATGTGCCAATGTCACAACTCTCATAAAGTGGAACTTTGAGGAACTGATTTTCTTGGAGTTTATTGGTTTGGAGTTGGTTAATTGGAACGCTGACACTCATATTCTTATTTTCCCCTTTTTTCTGCTTGGAACAGGTCACTTGAAGAATAGTTGTTGATCCGAACTATTTCCTTTTATTTTTCACCTCTTATGTGGAGAATCAGTGCCCTCCTCTCTCCCTTACCATAGAGGGACAGACTAGACTTTGCAGGAGCCACATCTGACTGTCCTTTGGTTTAAGTCGTTTTTTGGAGACCCATGAAAGAGTGGAAGCAGCCCCTATTGGCCACAAATATTGCAGCCCCTGTGTTTTCCCCACCTGGACTGAAGAAATGCAGCATTCACCATCCTTTGAGAACCATCATCTTCCTCCTCCTTAAATTCCAGAAGAAAGATGGGAAAAACTAAGTGGAAAGACAAAAGAATGGAAGAAAAAACAATTACTACCCACCTGCCTTCAATCGAGGACCTGTATACTGCACGAGTCAAAAAGGGGGCTGTGAAAATGTTTACACACCCCTCACATCCTGGACATAAACTGTTTCAACTCCTTCCCTCAAAACGACGCTATGGAGCACTGCACATCAGAACAAGTAGACACAAGAACAGTTTTTTTCCGAAAGCCATCACTCTGCTAAACAAATAATTCCCTCAACACTCTTCAACTATTTACAAAGTGTACACTACTATTACTGTTCTTCTCATCTTCTCATCACTCCTTATCACCCATCCCCTCCCACTTGTGACTGTAACTTTGTTGCTTGTATCCTCTGTTTCCTAGTATGATTTGATCTTGATTGTACCCTATGACTATCATTAAGTGTTGTACATTATGATTCTTGATTCTTAACTATGTTCCTTCTTTATGTATACTGAGAGTATTTACACCAAGACAAATTCCTTGTGTGTCCAATCACAGTTTGCCAATAAAGTATTCTATTCTATTCTATTCTATTCTAAAAAGCATTTTCTTTCATAATTCTCTCACAGAAGATGTCACAAAGCCTCCTTTGTTGTTTTTAATACTTCTATTTGTAAAAAGACATTTTCTTTTCAGTCCCTTCTCTCCTACATCCAATCTAGGGTTGAAACAGTTGCAAATCATCTCTAGCTTCTCCAATTCTACGTCTTCTCCTTTCAAAATTTGTACTAATATCCCAGGGGGCTGAGATCATGGATCTGTGGCTTCCCTGCACCCTTCTCATCCACACTGCTGTGCCCATCATCCCCTTTGCTGGGGCTTGAGCGACTTCTCTGCAGATGAAGATGAACCTGCACCTTGTTCTCTCGTGTCTCTTCAGCTCAAGTGCCACAGTCATAGATCAATGGATGTTGCGTGTAGTTTCAGTCTCAAGAGGAAAAATGAAGGTTTTTGTAAAATTTCCCATAAGAATATAATACCGTGCAATGCAGTAGCACCACTGTTCCAGCTACCACAGTAATAATCTGCCTCATCTCCAACTTCCACATTGGTGATGGCCAAGTATCCTGAACTCCCAGATCTGGTGGCAGTGAACCAATTTGAGATCCCTTCTCCCCTGCTACTGCAGTCATCACAATGGACAAAACGAGGGCCTTGTCTTCCTTTCTGTTGACACCAGCCAATGTTGTAGGAACTCTGAGTTGTTGTGCAGGAAAGTGTAACGGTTCCACCCAGGGACACAGAGCTGGAGGGAGGCTGAGTCCAAGCGGACTGACCATCAATGCCTTTAATTAATGGTGGGAGGAGGGAGGGAAAGAGTGAGGGGAGAAAAAGAAAGAAATATTGTTAAACTGGAGCAACCTTCCTTTGTTCTGAGCCATTTTCAAGGAAACCTTTTCTTACGAGAATCAAAACCAAATCCTCTCTTGGTCCAGGAAAATTTTACCTGTGCAATAAGTGAGGAGTGCTAAGAAAATCACAGCCCAACCCATGGTGAACTTTGGCAAGGAATATCCTTCTCTAGAGGAAAATTATACCCTTCTTCAGATCTTCTGCTTTCCGTTCATTTAAATCTCCTGCTTTCTCCTTTCATGCAAATGAGATCTGGCCTCATTGGTCCAACTAGAATACTTTCTTCCCCAAAAGCATGTTGGGGGTCTTCTGGTTTAGCCAATGACCAGAGAAAACATTTGCCTACTGGAGATTTGGAAACTCGGATGGTCTCAATTAAAAGGTTTCAGTTAAAAATGAATCCGTGCTGCTTGGAGAACAGGAAAACTTGTCAATTTCTTCAAACATGCTTCTTTATTGAAATCGACATGGAAATTATACATGAGATTGTGCAACTTCACTTAATAGTGTGTAAAACCTGGGCAAAAAGAGGAGCACCTCATTCAATTTGGACATAGGGGCTAAGGCAGGTCATAAGAAATTCTCATATTTTCTTTTTTATAATATTTGGAGGAAGCCACCGGAAGCAGAGTTGGTGGACCTACACATTTCCTTTTATCCTGCATAATTCATGTGTCTTGTGAGGCATCAGTGCCTTCTTCCTTCCATTATTATAGAGGAAGCAAGGAGATATATCAGGAGCCACACTTGACCAGGCTTTTGCTGAAGTCCTTCTTTGAAGAACTATGGAAGGGCATCAGCAGCTCCTACTGGCCGCTGATGTGACAACATCTATGTTATCACCATCTGGGCTAAAGAAATGAAGTGTTTTCTGTCCTTTGAAGACCATCCTCTTCCTTCTGTTTAAATATGAAGAAAAGAAGAGAGAAAAGATAAAGGGAAGACGAATAAAAATGTGCTTTCTTTTCTAATTATCTTACAAAAGATTTCCCAAGCCTTGTTTTTAACACTTTGATGTGAAGAAAGACATTTTAGATAGAGATTTCATAAAGGTTTATGGTTTATCTCCTTTTCCATCTCCACTTTCATGGTGGGCCTGAGATTGAAGTAAAGGAGGTACCTGTTCATCAGAAAAGATTCATGATTTCATGTTAAGAACATTTAATAGGCGTTAAATATAATTCATCATCTAATCTAGAAGAACCACAAATGAGTATGTAAATCTTTGAAAACTCTTCATCTTAATTTCCTATAGTCTTGGACCAAAAATGCCCCAGGAACCATATTTTAGCCTGTGTCTCCATACAGCCCCTTTTATCCCATCTCCAAGCTAGTGTTGAAGCACCTGCAAATCATCTCTAGGTTCTCCAATATCATGTGTTCTCCTTTCAAAATTTGTACTTATAGCAGAGAGGGGACTGAGGCCAAGGATCTCTGGGCTTCCCTTGCACCCTTCTCCTTCACACTCCCGTGTCCATCATCCCCCTAGCTGGTGATTGAGAAGACTTCACTGCAAAAGGCAATGAACTTGCAGAACTTTCTCTCCTGCATCATCGGCTCAAGTGTCCCCAGTCATAGATCAAGGGATGTTGCATGTGGTTTCAGTCTCGAGAGGAAGAACGAAGGTTTTTGTCACACTTCCCCATAAGAATGTAACACCGTGCAACGCAGTAGCACCACTGTTCCAGCTACCACAGTAATAATTTCCCTCGTCTCCAAACTCCGCATTGGTAATGGCCAAAGATCCTGTACTCCCAGATCTGGTGGCAGTAAACCGATTTGGGATCCCTTCTCCCCTGTTGCAGCCAGCACAGTGGACAAAACGAGGGCCTTGTCCTCCTTTCTGTTGATACCAGCCAATGTTGTAGGAACTCTGAGTTGTTGTGCAGGGGATCGTAATGGTTCCACCCAGGGACACGGAACTGGAGGGAGGCTGAGTCCAAGTGGACTGACCATCAGTGCCTTTAATTAATGGTGGGAGGTAGGGGGGGAAAAAGTGAGGAGAGAAAAAGAAAGAAATATTGTTAAGCTGGTGCAACCTTCGTTTGCTCTGAGCCATTTTCAAGGAAACCTTTTCATGAGAATCACAGCCAAATCCTCTCTTGGTCCAGGAAAACTTTACCTGTGCAGTAAGTGAGGAGTGCTAAGAAAATCACAGCCCAACCCATGGTGAACTTCGGCAAGGAATATCCTTCGATAGAGGAAAATTATACCCTTCTTCAGATCTTCTGTTTCCCTTTCATTTAAATCCCCTGCTTTCTCCTTTCATGCAAATGAGATCTGCCTCATTGGTTCTAGTAGAAAACTTGCTTCCCCAAAAGCAAGTTGAGGTCTTCTGGTTGAGCCAATAACCAGACAAGACCTCTGCATATATAGAACTTTTGGAACCCGGGACGAATAAAAAGGTCTCAATTAAAAATGAAACCGTGCTGCTTGGAGAACATGAAATCTTGTCAATTTCTTCAAACATGCTTCTTTATTGAAATTGACATGAAAATTATGCATGAAATTGTGCAACTTCACTTAATAGTGTGTAAAACCTAGGGAAAAAGAGGAGCACCTCACTCCATTTGGACATATGGGCTGAGGCAGGTCATAAGAAATTCTCATTATTTTTTTTTTAATATTTGGAGGAAGCCACCGGAAGCAGAGTTGGTGGCCCTAACCATTTCCTTTTCTCCTGCATATTTCATGTGTCCTGTGAGGGATCAGTGCTTTCCTCAACCTCATATTGTAGAGCAAGTGAGGAGACATTTCAGGAGCCACACCTGACCAGGCTTTTGCTGAAGTCCTTTTTTGGAGAACGATGGAAGGGCAACAGCAGCCCCTACTGGCCCTGGTGTTTCAACATCTGTGTTATCACCATCTGTGCTGAAGAAATGCAGCGTTTTCTCTCGTTTGAAGACCATTGCCTTCCTTCTGTTTAAATATCAGGAAAGAAAGAGAAAAGATAAGGGGAAGAGGAATAAAAATGTGCCTTCTTTCCTAATTCTCTTACTTCTTACTTACTCTGGCAAGGAATATACTTCTCTAGAGAAAAATTGTAACCTTCTTCAGATCTTCTTCTTCCCTTTCATTTAAATCTCCTGCTTTCTCCTTTCATGCAAATGAGATCTGCCCTCACTGCTTCGACTAGAAAACTTTCTTTCCCAAAAGCATATTGAGGTCTTCTGGTTTAGTCCATAACCAGAGAAAACATTTGCATAGAGGAGATTTGGAAACCGGGATGAATTAAAGGGTTTTAATTAAAAATGAAACTGTGCTGCTTGGAGAACAGGAAAACTTGCCAATTTTCATCAAACACACTTGTTTATAGGCAAAATTGACATGGAAATGATGGATGAAATTTGGCAACTTCTTTTAATAGTGTGTAACGCCTAGGGAGAAAGACGAGCACCATACTCCAATTTGACACTTGGGTTAAGGCAGGTCATTAGAAATCCACATTTTCTTTTCTTTTCTTTT
This sequence comes from Bungarus multicinctus, assembly GCA_023653725.1. Taxonomy (NCBI): domain Eukaryota; kingdom Metazoa; phylum Chordata; class Lepidosauria; order Squamata; family Elapidae; genus Bungarus; species Bungarus multicinctus. The sequence continues at coordinate 180,015,094 of CM042836.1, forward strand.
CTTTCCTTTTAATATTTGGAGGAAGCCACCAAAAGCAGAGTTGGTGGATCTAACCATTTCCTTTCATCCTGCATATTTCATGTGTCCTGTGAGGGATCTCCACCTTCCTCCAACCTTTACTGTATAGGAAGCGAGGAGTCATTTCAAGAACCACATCTGACCAGGCTTTTGCTGAAGTCCATCTTTGGAAAATGATGAAAGGTCATCAGCAGCCCCTACTGGCCGCTGGTGTGGCAACATCTGTGTTATCACCATCTGGGCTGAAGAAATGCAGCATTTTCTGTCCATTTGAAGACCATCCTCTTCCTTCTGTTTAAATAACAGAAAAAGAAGAGAGAAAAGATAAGGGGAAGAGGAATAAAAATGTGCCTTGTTTCTTAATTCTCTTATGACAGATTTACCAAAGCCTCCCTTGCTTTTAACACTTTGATGTGAAGATGGACATTTTAGGTAGAAATTTCATATAAGTTTATGGTATCTCTCCTTTTCTATTTCCACTTTTATAGTGGGCCTGAGATTGAGGTAAAAGAGGTACTTGTTCATCAGAAAAGATTCATGTTCTCATGAAATGATTTCTTTCTCCTGGTAAGAACATTTAATAGGCGGTAAGTATAATTCATCATCTAATCTAGAAGAAACACACGTGAGTGTGCAAATCTTTACAAACTCTTCATCTTAACGTCCTTGGCACAAAAATACTCCAGCTACCATTTTTTTGCTTGCTTCTCCATACAGCCCCTTTTATCCCATCTCCAATCTAGTGTTGAGGCATCAGCGTATCACCGGTAGTTACTCCACGTCTCCTCCTTTCAAAATGTGTACTTATAGCACAGGGGGGTCTGAGGCCAAGAATTGTTGGGCTTCCCTGCACCCTTCTCCTCCACACTTCCATGCCCATCATCCCCTTTGCTGGGCACTGAAGACTTCGATGCAGAAGACGAAGAACTTGCAGGAATTTCTCTCCTGCATCCTCAGCTCAAGTGTCCCCAGTCATAGATCAAGGGATGTTGCAGGTGGTTTCAGTCTCGAGAGGAAGAACGAAGGTTTTAGTCACACTTCCCCATAAGAATTCACCACCGTGCAACGCAGTTTCATCCTCATTCCAGCTACCACAGTAATAAACTGCCTCATCTTCAGCCTCCACATTTGTGATGGTCAAAGATCCTGTACTGTCAGATTCAGTGGCAGCGAACCGATCTGGGATCCCTTCTCCCCTGTCACAGATTTCACAGTGGACAAAACGAGGGGCTTGTCCTCCTTTCTGTTGATACCAGCCAATCCAATTAGTACTCTGTGTTTTGCAGGAGATTGTAATGGTTCCACCCAGGGACACGGAACTCGAGGGAGGCTGAGTCCAAGTGGACTGACCATCAATACCTTTAATTAATGGTGGGAGGTAGTGAAGGAAAGAGTGAGGGGAGAAAAAGAAAGAAATATTGTTAAACTGATGCACCTTCCTTTGCTCTGAGCTATTTTCAAGGAAACCTTTTCATGAGAATCACAGCCAAATCCTCTCTTGATCCAGGAAAACTTTACCTGTGCAATAAGTGAGGAATGCTAAGAAAACCACAGCCCAACCCATGGTGAACTTCAGCAAGGAATATCCTTCTCTAGAGGAAAATTATACCCTTCTTCAGATCTTCTGTTTCCCTTTCATTTAAATCCCCTGCTTTCTCCTTTCATGCAAATGAGATCTGCCCTCATTGGTTCTACTAGAAAACTTGCTTTCCCAAAAGCAAGTTGAGGTCTTCTGGTTTAGCCAATAACCAGACAAGACCTCTGCATATATAGAACTTTTGGAACCCGGGACGAATAAAAAGGTCTCAATTAAAAATGAAACTGTGCTACTTGGAGAACATGAAATCTTGTCAATTTCTTCAAACACACTTCTTTATTGAAATTGACATGAAAATTATGCATGAAATTGTGCAACTTCACTTAATAGTGTGTAAAATGTAGGGAAAAAGAGGAGCACCTCACTCCATTTGGACATATGGGCTAAGGCAGGTCATAAAGAATTCTCATATTCTCTTTTTTTAATATTTGGAGGAAGCCACCGGAAGCAGAGTTGGTGGCCCTAACCATTTCCTTTTCTCCTGCATATTTCATGTGTCCTGTGAGGGATCAGTGCTTTCTTCCACCTCATATTGTATAGGAAGTGAGGAGATATTTCTTAAAAGATGTATCTTTTCTTTATGTACACTGAGAGTATTTCTTGTGTGTCCAGTCACACTTGGCCAATAAAGAATTCTATTCTGTTCTATTCTATTTTAGGAGGCACACCTGACCAGGCTTTTGCTGAAGTCCTTCTTTGGAGAACGATGGTAGGGCATCAGTAGCCCCTACTGGCCGCTGGTGTGGCAACATCTGTGTTATCACCATCTGGGCTGAAGAAATGCAGCGTTTTCTCTCCTTTGAAGACCATTGCCTTCCTTCTGTTTAAATATCAGGAAAGGAAGAGAGAAAAGATAAGGGGAAGAGGAATAAAAATGTGCCTTTTTCTTAATTCTCTTACAATAGATTTTCCAAAGCCTCTCTTGTTTTTAAGACTTTATTTATTTATTTATTTATTTATTTATTTATTTATTTATTTATTTATTTATTCATTCGTTCATTTGTTCATTCGTTCATTTGTTCATTCGTTCATTTATTGTACTTATATACCTCCCTATTTCCCTGACAGGACTCAGGGCGGTGCACAGCCAAATTAAAATGCAGAGAACAATACAAAATTAAGAACAGTTAAAAGACCAAATATGAAAGGATGAAATTTATAAGAAGTTTAAAAGCCAAACTAGATAAAAATCAAATTAAAATCCTAAAATTCCCTAAAAACCCCTAGGCCAGACCGGCTTGATGAAATTAATAGGTTGTCAACGTGCACCGGAAGGTCAGGAGATCAGGGATGATCCTCATCTCCGGGGGTAATTTGTTCCAGTGGGAGGGTGCCCCCCCAACGAGAAGGCCTGCACCCTCGGGGTCGCCAACTGTCCAGCCGGCGGCACCCCGAGGAGGCTGACTCTATGGGAGCGTACTGGCCGACGGGAGGCCGATAATGGCAGGAGGTGGTCCCGCAAATATCCTGGTCCCAAGACACGGAGTGCTTTAAAGATGGTAACCAGGACCTTGAAGTTCACCCGGAGGACCACCAGGAGCCAATGCAGCTCACGCAAGAGCGGTGTAACATGGGAGCCCCGAGGAGCCCCCAACACCACCCGCGCGGCTGCATTCTGCACCAGCTGGAGCCTCCGGGTGCACTTCAAGGGAAGCCCCATGTAGAGAGCGTTGGCATAGTCTAGGCGGGAGATCACGAGGGCGGAAGTGACCATGAGAAGCGCATCCCGATCCAGAAAGGGCCACAACTGGTACATCCTACAGACCTGACCAAAAGCCACCCTGGCGACGGCTGCCACATGGTCCTCCAATGACAGCTGTACATCCAGGAGGACACCCAGATTGTGAGCCCTCTCTGTGAGGGCAAGAATTTCCCCCCACCACAGCCAGCGATGGAACCAGCTGGCTGTATCGGGGTGCCGGGAAGCACAGCCACTCAGTCTTAGATGGGTTGAGCTGAAGCCTGTTCCGCGCCATCCAACACCGCACGGCCTCCAGGCACCGGGTCATCACTTCGACAGCTTCATCGGGGTGGCCCGGGGTAGATTTTAACTTTGATTTTAAGAAGGACATTTTAGGTAGAGATTTCATATAAGTTTATGGTTTCTCTCCCTTTCTATTTCCGCTTTAATGGTGGGCCTGAGGTTGAGGCAAAAGAGGTACTTGTTAATCAGAAAAGATTCATGTTTTCATAAAATGATTTATTTCTCCCTGTGAGAACATTTAATAGGTGGTAAGTATAATTCATCATCTAATGTAGAAGAAACATACGTGAGTGTGCAAATCTTTACACACTCTTCATCTTAACGTCCTTGGCACAAAAATGCCCCAGCCACCATTTTTTCGCTTTTTTCTCCATAAAATCCCTTTTATCCCATCTCCAAACTAGAGTTGAAGCACCTGCAAATCCTCTCTAGTTACTCCAATGTCACGTTTCCTCCTTTCAAAATGTGGACTTATAGCACGGGGGGGGGGGTCTGAGGCCAAGGATCTCTGGGCTTCCCTACACCCTTCTCCTCCACACACCCTGGCCCATCATCCCCCTTGCTGGGCATTGAGAGACTTCTTTGCAGAAGGCAATAAACTTGCAGGAATTTCTCTCCTGCATCATCAGCTCAAGTGTCCCCAGTCATAGATCAAGGGATGTTGCATGTGGTTTCAGTCTCGAGAGGAAGAATGAAAGTTTTTGTCACACTTCCCCATAAGAATGTAATACCGTGCAACTGGTTGCCTGCACTGTTCAAGCTACCACAGTAATAATCTGCCTCATCAACAACCTCCACATTGGTAATGGCCAAAGATCCTGTACTCCCAGATCTGGTGGCAGTGAACCGATTTGGGATCCCTTCTCCCCTGTCACTGCAGATATCACAGTGGACAAAACGAGGGCCTTGTCCTCCTTTCTGTTGATACCAGCCAATGGGGTAGGTACTCTGAGTTTGACAGGAGATCGTAATGGTTCCACCCAGGGACACAGAGCTGGAGGGAGGCTGAGTCCAAGTGGACTGACCATCGATGCCTTTAATTAATGGTGGGAGGGGGGGAGGGAAGGAGGGAGGGAAAGAGTGAGGGGAGAAAAAGAAAGAAATATTGTTAAACAGGTGCAACCTTCATTTGCTCTGAGCCATTTTCAAGGAAAACTTTTCTTATGAGAACCAAAACCAAATCCTCTCTTGGCCCAGGACAACTTTACCTGTGCAATAAGTGAGCAGTGATAAGAAAACCACAGCCCAACCCATGGTGAACTTCGGCAAGGAATATCCTTCGATAGAGGAAAATTATACCCTTCTTCAGATCTTCTGCTTTCCGTTCATTTAAATCTCCTGCTTTCTCCTTTCATGCAAATTAGATCTGCCCTCATTGGTTCTACTAGAAAACTTACTTCCCCAAAAGCATGTTGAGATCTTCTGGTTTAGCCAATGACCAGAGAAAACCTCTGCATATATAGAACATTTGGAAACTGGGATGAATTAAAAGGTCTCAATTAAAAATGAAACTGTGCTGCTTGGTGAACATGAAATCTTGTCAATTTCTTCAAACACGCTTCTTTATTGAAATTGACATGGAAATTATACATGAAATTGTGCAACTTCACTTAATAGTGTGTAAAACCTAGACAAAAAAAGGAGTACCTTTCTCTATTTGGACATATGGGCTAAGGCAGGTCATAAGAAATTCTCATATTCTCTTTTTTTAATATTTGGAGGAAGCCACCGGAAGCAGAGTTGGTGGACGTAACCATTTCCTTTTATCCTGCATATTTCATACGTCCTGTGAGGGATCAGTACTTTCCTCAACCTCATATTGTAGAGCAAGTGAGGAGACATTTCAGGAGCCACACCTGACCAGGCTTTTGATGAAGTCCTTCTTTGGAGAACTATGGAAGGGCATCAGCAGCCCCAGTGGCCGCTGGTGTGGCAACATCTGTGTTATCACCATCTGGGTTGAAAAAATGCAGCGTTTTCTCTCCTTTGAAGACCATCGTCTTTCTTCTGTTTAAATACCAGGAGAAGAAGAGAGAAAAGATATGGGGAAAGAGAACCAGAATGTGCCTTCTTTCTTAATTCTCTTATTTCTTACTTACTCTGGCAAGGAATATCCTTCTCTAGAGGAAAATTGTAACCTTCTTCAGATCTTCTTCTTCCCTTTCATTTAAATCTCCTGCTTTCTCCTTTCACGCAAATGAGATCTGCCCTCATTGCTTCGACTAGAAAACTTTCTTTCCCAAAAGCATATTGAGGTCTTCTGAGTTAACCAATGACCAGAGGAAACATTTGCATATTAGAGATTTGATAATCAGGATGAATTACAAAGTCTGAATTAAAAATCAAACCAACCTGCTTGAGGAAATGGAATGTTTCTTGAAACAACATGCCTAATATGTGAATTTCACAGAGAAATAATCCATATGATTATGTAACTCAACCTCAAAAAGAGAAGAACCATAGTCCATTTAGATACATGGGCTAACCAGATCATAAGCAATCCACACTGTCAGCCTCAGAAGCCATTTTTCTGAGACTGCCACATTCAGTGCCTGGGAATTTGGGAGGGGGGATTTCATAGTGGGGAGAATATTGGACATAACAACGTTCTTTCTCAGAGAGTCAAGGCCAGGTTGCCCTGCACATGGAGGGGAGTGACTAGAGGGATGTCTCCAGTTGGGATGAAGATTTGATGGGTCCATGGGATGGACTGGGGGGTGCAGGGGATGGATCTTGGATTTCTCTTTTGGGGAGGGAAAACCCGTAACTCTCAGGTTCAGGTTTTCCCAGATGTGCCAATGTCACAACTCTCATAAAGTGGAACTTTGAGGAACTGATTTTCTTGGAGTTTATTGGTTTGGAGTTGGTTAGTTGGAACGCTGACACCCATATTCTTCCCCTCCCCTTTTTTTCTGCTTGGAACAGGTCACTTGAAGAATAGTTGTTGAACTGAACTATTTCCTTTTATTTTTCACCTCTTATGTGGAGGATCAGCATCCTCCTCTCTCCCTTACCATAGAGGGACAGACTAGACTTTGCAGGAGCCACATCTGACTGTCCTTTGGTTCAAGTCGTTTTTTGGAGACCCATGAAAGAGTGGAAGCAGCCCCTATTGGCCACAAATATTGCAGCCCCTGTGTTTTCCCCACCTGGACTGAAGAAATGCAGCATTCACCATCCTTTGAGAACCATCATCTTCCTCCTCCTTAAATTCCAGAAGAAAGATGGGGAAAAATAAGTTGAAAGAGAAAAGAGTGGAAGAAATCCGTTCTTTCGTAAATCTCTCACAGAAGATGTCACAAAGCTTCCTTTGTTGTTTTTAACTCTTTCATTTGTAAAAAGACATTTTCTTTCAATCACTTTTCTCCTACATCCAATCTTGGGTTGAAGCACTTGCAAATCATCTCTAGCTTCTCCAATTCTACGTCTTCTCCTTTCAAAATTTGTACTTATATCCCAGGGAGCTGAGACCATGGATCTGTGGCTTCCCTGCGCCCTTCTCATCCACACTGCTGTGCCCATCATCCCCTTTGCTGGGTATTGAGCGACTTCTCTGCAGATGAAGATGAACCTGCAGCTCGTTCTCTCGTGTCTCTTCAGCTCAAGTGTCCCCAGTCATAGATCAAGGGATGTTGCATGTGGTTTCAGTCTCAAGAGGAAGAACGAAGGTTTTTGTCACACTTCCCCATAAGAATGTATCACCGTGGAATTGGTTGCCTGCACTGTTCCAGCTACCACAGTAATAATCTCCCTCGTCTTCAACCTCTATATTGGTGATGGCCAAAGATCCTGTACTCCCAGATCTGGTGGCAGTAAACCGATTTGGGATCCCTTCTCCCCTGTTGCAGCCAGCACAGTGGACAAAACGAGGGCCTTGTCCTCCTTTCTGTTGATACGAGCCAATGTTGTAGGAACTCTGAGTTGTTGTGCAGGGGATCGTAATGGTTCCACCCAGGGACACGGAACTGGGGGGAGGCTGAGTCCAAGTGGACTGGCCATCAGTGCCCTTAATTAATGGTGGGAGGTAGGGGGGGGAAAAGTGAGGAGAGAAAAAGAAAGAAATATTGTTAAGCTGGTGCAACCTTCGTTTGCTCTGAGCCATTTTCAAGGAAACATTTTCATGAGAATCACAGCCAAATCCTCTCTTGGTCCAGGAAAACTTTACCTGTGCAATAAGTGAGGAGTGCTAAGAAAATCACAGCCCAACCCATGGTGAACTTCGGCAAGGAATATCCTTCTCTAGAGGAAAATTATACCCTTCTTCAGATCTTCTGCTTTCCGTTCATTTAAATCTCTTGCTTTCTCCTTTCATGCAAATGAGATCTGCCCTGATTGGTTCTACTAGAAAACTTTCTTCCCCAAAAGCATGTTGAGATCTTCTGGTTTAGCCAATGACCAGAGAAAACATTTGCATATTGTAGATTTGGAACCCGGGATGAATTAAAAGGTCTCAATCAAAAATGAAACTGCTATCTGGAGAACATGAAATCTTGTCAATTTCTTCAAACACGCTTCTGTATTGAAATTGACATGGAAATTAGACATGAAATTGTGCAACTTCACTTAATAGTGTGTAAAACCTAGGCAAAAAGAGGAGCACCTCATTCAGTTTGGACATATGGGCTAAGGCAGGTCATAAGAAATTCTCATATTCTCTTTTTTTAATATTTGGAGAAAGCCACCGGAAGCAGAGTTGGTGGACGTAACCATTTCCTTTTATCCTGCATAATTCATGTGTCTTGTGAGACATCAGTGCCTTCTTCCTTCCATTATTATAGAGGAAGCAAGGAGATATATCAGGAGCAACACCTGACCAGGCTTTTGCGGAAGTCCTTCTTTGAAGAACTATGGAAGGGCATCAGCAGTTCCTACTGGCCGCTGATGTGGCAACATCTGTGTTATCACCATCTGGGCTAAAGAAATGAAGTGTTTTCTGTCCTTTGAAGACCATCCTCTTCCTTCTGTTTAAATATAAAGAAAAGAAGAGAGAAAAGATAAAGGGAAGACGAATAAAAATGTGCTTTCTTTTCTAATTATCTTACAAAAGATTTCCCAAGCCTTGTTTTTAACACTTTGATGTTAAGAAAGACATTTTAGGTAGAGATTTCACATAGGTTAATGGTTTATCTCCTTTTCCATCTCCACTTTCATGGTGGGCCTGAGATTGAAATAAAGGAGGTACCTGTTCATCAGAAAAGATTCATGATTTCATGTTAAGAACATTTAATAGGCGTTAAGTATAATTCATCATCTAATCTAGAAGAACCACAAATGAGTATGTAAATCTTTGCAAACTCTTCATCTTAATTTCCTATAGTCTTGGACCAAAAATGCCCCAGGAACCATATTTTAGCCTGTGTCTCCATACAGCCCCTTTTATCCCATCTCCAAGCTAGTGTTGAAGCACCTGCAAATCATCTCTAGGTTCTCCAATGTCATGTGTTCTCCTTTCAAAATTTGTACTTATACCAGAGAGGGGACTGAGGCCAAGGATCTCTGGGCTTCCCTTGCACCCTTCTCCTTCACACTCCTGTGTCCATCATCCCCCTAGCTGGTGATTGAGAGACTTCACTGCAAAAGGCAATGAACTTGAAGAACTTTCTCTCCTGCATCATCGGCTCAAGTGTCCCCAGTCATAGATCAAGGGATGTTGCATGTGGTTTCAGTCTCGAGAGGAAGAACGAAGGTTTTTGTCACACTTCCCCATAAGAATGTAACACCGTGCAATGCAGTAGCACCACTGTTCCAGCTACCACAGTAATAATTTCCCTCGTCTCCAAACTCCGCATTGGTAATGGCCAAAGATCCTGTACTCCCAGATCTGGTGGCAGTAAACCGATTTGGGATCCCTTCTCCCCTGTTGCAGCCATCACAGTGGACAAAACAAGGGGCTTGTCCTGCTTTCTGTTGATACCAGCCAATGGGGTAGGAACTCTGAGTTTTGCAGGAGATCGTAATGGTTCCACCCAGGGACACGGAACTGGAGGGAGGCTGAGTCCAAGTGGACTGACCATCGATGCCTTTAATTAATGGTGGGAGGTGGGGAGGGAGGGAGGGAGAGAAAGAGGGGAGAAAAAGAAAGAAATATTGTTAAACAGGTGCAACCTTCATTTGCTCTGAGCCATTTTCAAGGAAAACTTTTCTTATGAGAACCAAAACCAAATCCTCTCTTGGTCCAGGAAAACATTACCTGTGCAATAAGTGAGCAGTGATAAGAAAACCACAGCCCAACCCATGGTGAACTTGGCAAGGAATATCCTTCTCTAAAGGAAAATTATACCCTTCTTCAGATCTACTGTTTCCCTTTCATTTAAATCCCCTGCTTTCTCCTTTCATGCAAATGAGATCTGCCCTCATTGGTTCTAGTAGAAAACTTGCTTCCCCAAAAGCATGTTGAGATCTTCTGGTTTAGCCAATGACCAGAGAAAACCTCTGCATATATAGAACATTTGGAAACCGGGACGAATAAAAAGGTCTCAATTAAAAATGAAACCGTGCTACTTGGAGAACATGAAATCTTGTCAATTTCTTCAAACATGCTTCTTTATTGAAATTGACATGGAAATTAGACATGAAATTGTGCAACATCACTTAATAGTGTGTAAAACCTAGACAAAAAGAGGAGTACCTTACTCTATTTGGACATATGGGCTGAGGCAGGTCATAAGAAATTCTCATATTCTCTTTTTTTAATATTTGGAGGAAGCCACCGGAAGCAGAGTTGGTGGACGTAACCATTTCCTTTTATCCTGCATATTTCATGTGTCTTGTGAGGGATCAGTGCTTTCTTCCACCTCATATTGTAGAGCAAGTGAGGAGATACTTCAGGAGCCACACCTGACCAGGCTTTTGCTGAAGTCCTTCTTTGAAGAACTATGGAAGGGCATCAGCAGCTCTTACTGGCCGCTGATGTGGCAACATCTGTGTTATCACCATCTGGGCGAAAGAAATGGAGTGTTTTCTGTCCTTTGAAGACCATCCTCTTCCTTCTGTTTAAATATCAAGAAAAGAAGAGAGAAAAGATAAAGGGAAGACGAATAAAAATGTGCTTTCTTTTCTAATTATCTTACAAAAGATTTCCCAAGCCTTGTTTTTAACACTTTGATGTGAAGAAAGACATTTTAGGTAGAGATTTAACATAGGTTTATGGTTTATCTCCTTTTCCATCTCCACTTTCATGGTGGGCCTGAGATTGAAGTAAAGGAGGTATCTGTTCATCAGAAAAGATTCATGTTTTCATGTTAAGAACATTTAATAGGCATTAAATATAATTCATCATCTAATCTAGAAGAACCACAAATGAGTATGTAAATCTTTGAAAACTCTTCATCTTAATTTCCTATAGTCTTGGACCAAAAATGCCCCAGGAACCATATTTTAGCCTGTGTCTCCATACAGCCCCTTTTATCCCATCTCCAAGCTAGTGTTGAAGCGCCTGCAAATCATCTCTAGGTTCTCCAATGTCATGTGTTCTCCTTTCAAAATTTGTACTTATAGCAGAGAGGGGACTGAGGCCAAGGATCTCTGGGCTTCCCTTGCACCCTTCTCCTTCACACTCCCGTGTCCATCATCCCCCTAGCTGGTGATTGAGAGACTTCACTGCAAAAGGCAATGAACTTGCAGAACTTTCTCTCCTGCATCATCGGCTCAAGTGTCCCCAGTCATAGATCAAGGGATGTTGCATGTGGTTTCAGTCTCGAGAGGAAGAACGAAGGTTTTTGTCACACTTCCCCATAAGAATGTAACACCGTGCAACGCAGTAACACCACTGTTCCAGCTACCACAGTAATAATTTCCCTCGTCTCCAAACTCCGCATTGGTAATGGCCAAAGATCCTGTACTCCCAGATCTGGTGGCAGTAAACCGATTTGGGATCCCTTCTCCCCTGTTGCAGCCATCACAGTGGACAAAACGAGGGCCTTGTCCTCCTTTCTGTTGATACCAGCCAATGTTGTAGGAACTCTGAGTTGTTGTGCAGGGGATCGTAATGGTTCCACCCAGGGACACGGAACTGGAGGGAGGCTGAGTCCAAGTGGACTGACCATCAGTGCCTTTAATTAATGGTGGGAGGTAGGGGGGAAAAAAGTGAGGAGAGAAAAAGAAAGAAATATTGTTAAGCTGGTGCAACCTTCGTTTGCTCTGAGCCATTTTCAAGGAAACCTTTTCATGAGAATCACAGCCAAATCCTCTCTTGGTCCAGGAAAACTTTACCTGTGCAGTAAGTGAGGAGTGCTAAGAAAATCACAGCCCAACCCATGGTGAACTTGGCAAGGAATATCCTTCTCTAGAGGAAAATTATACCCTTCTTCAGATCTTCTGTTTCCCTTTCATTTAAATCCCCTGCTTTCTCCTTTCATGCAAATGAGATCTGCCTCATTGGTTCTAGTAGAAAACTTGCTTCCCCAAAAGCAAGTTGAGGTCTTCTGGTTTAGCCAATAACCAGACAAGACCTCTGCATATATAGAACTTTTGGAACCCGGGACGAATAAAAAGGTCTCAATTAAAAATGAAACCGTGCTACTTGGAGAACATGAAATCTTGTCAATTTCTTCAAACATGCTTCTTTATTGAAATTGACATGAAAATTATGCATGAAATTGTGCAACTTCACTTAATAGTGTGTAAAACCTAAGGAAAAAGAGGAGCACCTCATTCCATTTGGACATATGGGCTGAGGCAGGTCATAAGAAATTCTCATTATTATTTTTTTAATATTTGGAGGAAGCCACCGGAAGCAGAGTTGTTGGCCCTAACCATTTCCTTTTATTCTGCATATTTCATGTGTCCTGTGAGGGATCAGTGCTTTCTTCCACCTCATATTGTATAGGAAGCGAGGAGATATTTCTTAACAGATGTATCTTTTCTTTATGTACACTGAGAGTATTTACACCAAGACAGATTCCTTGTGTGTCCAGTCACACTTGGCCAATAAAGAATTCTATTCTGTTCTATTCTATTTCAGGAGCCACACCTGACCAGGCTTTTGCTGAAGTCCTTCTTTGGAGAACTATCGAAGGGCAACAGCAGCCTCTACTGGCCGCTGGTGTGGCAACATCTGTGTTATCACCATCTGGGCTGAAGAAATGCAGCGTTTTCTCTCCTTTGAAGACCATTGCCTTCCTTCTGTTTAAATATCAGGAAAGGAAGAGAAAAGATAAGGGGAAGAGGAATAAAAATGTGCCTTCTTTCCTCATTCTCTTACTTCTTACTTTCTCTGGCAAGGAATATCCTTCTCTAGAGGAAAATTGTAACCTTCTTCAGATCTTCTTCTTCCCTTTCATTTAAATTCACCATCTTTTGAGAACCATCATCTTCCTCCCCCTTAAATTCCAGAAGAAAGATGGGGAAAAATAAGTGGAAAGAGAAAAGTATGGAAGAAAAAACAATTACTACCCACCTGCCTTCAATCGAGGACCTGTATACTGCTCGAGTCAAAAAGAGGGCTGTGAAATTATTGACACACCCCTCACATCCTGGACATAAATTGTTTCAACTCCTTCCCTCAAAACGACACTATAGAGCACTGCACACCAGAACAACTAGGCACAGGGACAGTTTTTTCCCGAACGCCATCACTCTGCTAAACAAATAATTCCCTCAGCTCTGTTCAACTATTTACAAAGTGTACACTACTATTACTGTTAATCTTCTCATCACTCCTTATCACCCATCCCCTCTCACTTGTGACTGTAACTTTGTTGCTTGTATCCTCTGTTTCCTAGTATGATTTGATTTTGATTGTTGACTATCATTAAGTGTTGTACATTATGATTCTTGATTCTTAACAAATGTTCCTTCTTTATGTATACTGAGAGTATTTACACCCAGACAAATTCCTTCTGTGTCCAATCACCCTTGGCCAATAAAGTATTCTATTCTATTCTATTCTATTCTATTCTATTCTAAAAAGCATTTTCTTTCATAATTCTCTCACAGAAGATGTCACAAAGCCTCCTTTGTTGTTTTTAATACTTCTATTTGTAAAAAGACATTTTCTTTTCAGACTCTTTTCTCCTACATCCAATCTTGGGTTGAAGCACTTGCAAATCATCTCTAGCTTCTCCAATTCTACGTCTTCTCCTTTCAAAATTTGTACTTATATCTCAGGGAGCTGAGACCATAGATCTGTGGCTTCCCTGCACACCCTTCTCATCCACACTGCTGTGCCCATCATCCCCTTTGCTGGGGCTTGAGCGACTTCTCTGCAGATGAAGATGAACCTGCAGCTCGTTCTCTCGTGTCTCTTCAGCTCAAGTGTCCCTAGTCATAGATCAAGGGATGTTGCGTGTGGTTTCAGTCTCGAGAGGAAGAACGAAGGTTTTTGTCACACTTCCCCATAAGAATTTATCACTGTGGAACTGGTTGCCTGCACTGTTCGAACTACCACAGTAAAAATCTCCCTCATCTTCAAACTCCGCATTGATGATAGTCAAAGATCCTGAACTCCCAGATCTGGTGGCAGTGAACCGATTTGAGATCCCTTCTCCCCTGCTACTGCAGCCATCACAGTGGACAAAACGAGGGCCTTGTCCTCCTTTCTGTTGATACCAGCCAATGTTGTAAGAACTCTGAGTTGTTGTGCAGGAAAGTGTAACGGTTCCACCCAGGGACACGGAGCTGGAGGGAGGCTGAGTCCAAGTGGACTGACCATCAATGCCTTTAATTAATGGTGGGAGGTGGGGGGGGGGAAAAGTGAGGAGAGAAAAAGAAAGAAATATTGTTAAGCTGGTGCAACCTTCGTTTGCTCTGAGCCATTTTCAAGGAAACCTTTTCATGAGAATCACAGCCAAATCCTCTCTTGGTCCAGGAAAACTTTACCTGTGCAGTAAGTGAGGAGTGCTAAGAAAATCACAGCCCAACCCATGGTGAACTTCGGCAAGGAATATCCTTCTCTAGAGGAAAATTATACCCTTCTTCAGATCTTCTGTTTCCCTTTCATTTAAATCCCCTGCTTTCTCCTTTCATGCAAATGAGATCTGCCTCATTGGTTCTACTAGAAAACTTGCTTCCCCAAAAGCATAATGAGATCTTCTGGTTTAGCCAATGACCAGAGAAAACATTTGCATATTGTAGATTAGGAACCCGGGATGAATAAAATGGTCTTAATTAAAAATGAAACCGTGCTACTTGGAGAACATGAAATCTTGTCAATTTCTTGAAACCCGCTTCTTTATTGAAATTGACATGAAAATTATGCATGATGTGATGGCACCTCTTATGTGGAGGATCAGCACCCTCCTCCCTCCCTTACCATAGAGGGACAGACTAGACTTTGCAGGAGCTACATCTGACTGTCCTTTGGTTTAAGTTGTTTTTTGGAGACCCATGAAAGAGTGGAAGCAGCCCCTATTGGCCGCAAATATTGCAGCCCCTTTGTTTTCCCCATCTGGACTGAAGAAATGCAGCTGTCAGCTGGTGCTCCCTTCAAAGTCCAAGAAAGAAACACTTAAAGTCCTTCTTTGGAGAACGATGGAAGGGCATCAGCAGCCCCTACTGGCCGCTGGTGTGGCAACATCTGTGTTATCACCATCTGGGCTGAAGAAATGCAGCGTTTTCTCTCCTTTGAAGACCATTGCCTTCCTTCTGTTTAAATATCAGGAAAGGAAGAGAGAAAAGATAAGGGGAAGAGGAATAAAAATCTGCATTCTTTCCTCATTCTCTTACTTCTTACTTTCTCTGGCAAGGAATATCCTTCTCTAGAGGAAAATTGTAACCTTCTTCAGATCTTCTTCTTCCATTTCATTTAAATCTCCTGCTTTCTCCTTTCATGCAAATGAGATCTGCCCTCGTTGCTTCGATTAGAAAACTTTCTTTCCCAACAGCATATTGAGGTCTTCTGAGTTAACCAATGAGCAGAGGAAACATTAGAGATTTGATAATCAGGATGAATTACAAAATCTGAATTAAAAATCAAATCAACCTGCTTGAGGAAATGGGATGTTATTTGAAGCAACATGCCTAATTTGTGAATTGCACATTGAAATAATCCATATGATTATGTAACTCAACCTCAAAAAGAGAAGGACCATAGTCCATTTGGATACATGGGCTAACCAGGTCATAAGCAATCCACACTGTCAGCCTCAGAAGCCATTTTTCTGTGGCTGCCACATTCAGTGCCTGGGAATTTGGGAGGGGGGATTTCATAGTGGGGAGAATATTGGACATAACAACGTTCTTTCTCAGAGAGTCAAGGCCAGGTTGCCCTGCACATGGAGGGGAGTGACTAGAGGGATGTCTCCATTTGGGATGAAGATTTGATGGGTCCATGGGATGGACTGGGTGGTGCAGGGGATGGATCTTGGATTTCTCTTTGGGGAAGGGAAAACCCGTAACTCTCAGGTTCAGGTTTTCCCAGATGTGCCAATATCACAACTCTCATAAAGTGGAACTTTGAGGAACTGATTGTCTTGGAGTTTATTGGTTTGGAGTTGGTTAATTGGAACGCTGACACTCATATTCTTATTTTCCCCTTTTTTCTGCTTGGAACAGGTCACTTGAAGTACAGTTGTTGAACTGAACTATTTCCTTTTATTTTTCACCTCTTATGTGGAGGATCAGCACCCTCCTCCCTCCTTTACATAGAGAGACAGACTAGACTTTGCAGGAGCTACATCTGACTGTCCTTTGGTTTAAGTTGTTTTTTGGAGACCCATGAAAGAGTGGAAGCAGCCCCTATTGGCCGCAAATATTGCAGCCCCTTTGTTTTCCCCATCTGGACTGAAGAAATGCAGCTGTCAGCTGGTGCTCCCTTCAAAGTCCAAGAAAGAAACACTTAAACTCCCATTGTTAGAGTAAAGATATCTTTTACTGGAAATCAAAGTGGTAGCAACAAAAGAATTCTGAATCTGAGGAAATGAGCGCGAAAAACACATATACAAAGTGATGGCAACGTTCCCACCCCCAACAGTCCATATTGCTCCTCCAATGAGAAATGGTGCATAACATCATGTGGGCATCTTCAAGTGGTGATGAGGCCTCTGTCCGTTGACCTTGGCATAGTTTGATAAAGAGTCGCAGTTGCGCATAGCAAGGAATAGAAAAGCAAGGAATAGAAACTTAAGTAAGACTCCCCCTCCCCTAGATATACAGTTTCGTTTCCTACTCACTCCAGCACGCTTCCCAAATATATCATAGCCCATTGCCCCCTCCCGTTACTTATGGCAGCCGAAAGATGCAAAGCAGAAAAAAGGAAAGAAAGGAAGAAATCTTGAAGGCTGACAGCAGCATTCACTATCCTTTGAGAACCATCATCTTCCTCCCCCTTAAATTCCAGAAGAAAGATGGGGAAAAATAAGCGGAAAGAGAAAAGAATGGAAGAAAAAACAATTACTACCCACCTGCCTTCATTCGAGGACCTGTATACTGCTCGAGTCAAAAAGAGGGCTGTGAAATTATTGACACACCCCTCACATCCTGGACATAAACTGTTTCAACTCCTTCCCTCAAAACGACACTATAGAGCACTGCACACCAGAACAACTAGACACAAGGACAGTTTTTTCCCGAACGCCATCACTCTGCTAAACAAATAATTCCCTCAACACTGTTCAACTATTTACAAAGTGTACACTACTATTACTGTTAATCTTCTCATCACTCCTTATCACCCATCCCCTCCCACTTGTGACTGTAACTTTGTTGCTTGTATCCTCTGTTTCCTAGTATGATTTGATCTTGATTGTTGACTATCATTAAGTGTTGTACATTATGATTCTTGATTCTTAACAAATGTTCCTTCTTTATGTATACTGAGAGTATTTACACCAAGACAAATTCCTTGTGTGTCTAATCACACTTGGCCAATAAAGTATTCTATTCTATTCTATTCTATTCTAAAAAGCATTTTCTTTCATAATTCTCTCACAGAAGATGTCACAAAGTCTCCTTTGTTGTTTTTAATACTTCTATTTGTAAAAAGACATTTTCTTTTCAGACCCTTTTCTCCTACATCCAATCTTGGGTTGAAGCACTTCCAAATCATCTCTAGCTTCTCCAATTCTACGTCTTCTCCTTTCAAAATTTGTACTAATATCCCAGGGAGCTGAGACCATGGATCTGTGGCTTCCCTGCACCCTTCTCATCCACACTGCTGTGCCCATCATCCCCTTTGCTGGGTATTGAATGACTTCTTTGCAGATGAAAATGAACCTGCAGCTCGTTCTCTCGTGTCTCTTCAGCTCAAGTGTCCCTAGTCATAGATCAAGGGATGTTGCATGTGGTTTCAGTCTCGAGTGGAAGAACGAAGGTTTTTGTCACACTTCCCCATAAGAATTTATCACCGTGGAACTGGTTGCCTGCACTGTTCGGGCTACCACTGTAAAAATCTCCCTCATCTTCAAACTCTGCATTGATGATGGTCAAAGATCCTGAACTCCCAGATCTGGTGGCAGTGAACCGATTTGAGATCCCTTCTCCCCTGCTACTGCAGCCATCACAGTGGACAAAACGAGGGCCTTGTCCCCCTTTCTGTTGATACCAGCCAATGTTGTAAGAACTCTGAGTTGTTGTGCAGGAAAGTGTAACGGTTCCACCCAGGGACACGGAGCTGGAGAGAGGCTGAGTCCAAGTGGACTGACCATCAGTGCCTTTAATTAATGGTAGGAGGTAGGGGGGAAAAAAGTGAGGAGAGAAAAAGAAAGAAATATTGTTAAGCTGGTGCAACCTTTGTTTGCTCTGAGCCATTTTCAAGGAAACCTTTTCATGAGAATCACAGCCAAATCCTCTCTTGGTCCAGGAAAACTCTACCTGTGCAATAAGTGAGGAGTGCTAAGATAATCAGAGCCCAACCCATGGTGAACTTCGGCAAGGAATATCCTTCGATAGAGAAAAATTATAACCTTCTTCAGATCTTCTGCTTTCCCTTCATTTAAATCTCTTGCTTTCTCGTTTCATGCAAATTAGATCTACCCTCATTGGTTCTAC
The DNA here is from genome assembly GCA_023653725.1 of Bungarus multicinctus. NCBI lineage: Eukaryota > Metazoa > Chordata > Lepidosauria > Squamata > Elapidae > Bungarus > Bungarus multicinctus. The sequence continues at coordinate 180,033,618 of CM042836.1, forward strand.
TAGAAAACTTGCTTCCCCAAAAGCATGTGGTTTAGCCAATGACCGAGAAAACATTGGCATATTGTAGCTTTGATAATCGGGATGAATTAAAAGGTCTGAATCAAAAATGAACCTGTGCTGCTTGGAGAACATGAAATCTTGTCAATTTCTTCAAACACGCTTCTTTATTGAAATTGACATGGAAATTAGACAGGAAATTGTGCAACTTCACTTAATAGTGTGTAAAACCTAGACAAAAAGAGGAGCACCTCATTCAGTTTGGACATAGGGGCTAAGGCAGGTCATAAGAAATTCTCATATTCTCTTCTTCTAATATGTGGAGAAAGCCACCGGAAGCAGAATTGGTGGACGTAACCATTTCCTTTTATCCTGCATATTTCATATGTCCTGTGACGGATCAATGCTTTCCTCCATATTGCAGAGGAAGTGAGGAGACATTTCAGGAGCCACACCTGACCAGGCTTTTGCTGAAGTCCCTCTTTGGAGAATAATGGAAGGGCATCAGCAGCCCCTACTGGCCGCTGGTGTGGCAACATCTGTGTTATCACCATCTGGGCTGAAGAAATGGAGCATTTTCTGTCCTTTGAAGACCATCGTCTTCCTTCTGTTTAAATACCAGGAGAAGAAGAGAGAAAAGATAAGGGGAAGAGCAATAAAAATGTACTTTCTTTCCTAATTCTCTTACAAAAAAACTTCCCAAAACCTCCCTTGTTTTTAACATTTTCATTTGAAGAAGGACATTTTAGGTAGAGATTTCCAATAAGTTTTTGGTTTCTCTCCTTTTCTATTTCCACTTTCATGATGGGCCTGAGGTTGACCTAATGGAACTACCTGTTCATCAGAAAATATTCATGTTTTCATGAAATGATTTGTTTCTCCTGGTAGAAACATTTAATAGGCAGTAAGTATAATTCATCATCTAATCTAGAAGAAACACATGTGAGTGTGCAAATCTTTACAAACTCTTCATCTTAACGTCCTATAGCCTTGGCACAAAAATGCCCCACCTACCATTTTTTAGCTTGTTTCTCCATAAAGTCCCTTTTGTCCCATCTCCACTCTAGTGTTGAAGCACCAGCAAATCATGTCTAGTTACTCCAATGTCACCTTTTCTCCTTTCAAAGTTTGTACTTATAGCAGAGGTGCGACTGAGGCCAAGGATCTGCTTCACGCTCCCGTGTCCATCATCCCCCTTGCTGGGCACTGAGACACTTCTATGCGGAAGACGATGAACTTGCTGCATCGTCAGCTCAGGTTTCCCCAGTCATAGATCAAGGGATGATGCAGGTGGTTTCAGTCTCGAGAGGAAGAATGAAGTTTTTTGTCACACTTCCCCATAAGAATTCACCATCGTGCAATGCAGTATAATCATTGCTCATGCTACCGCAATAATAATCTGCCTCATCTTCAGCCTCTGCATTGGTGATAGTCAAAGAACCTGTCCTGCTATATTCAGTGGCCGTGAACCGAATTGGGATCCCTTCTCCCCTGTTACAGCCGTCACAGTGAACAAAATGAGGACCTTTTCCTGCTTTCTGTTGATACCAGGCAATGCTGTTGGTATTCTGAGTTGTGCAGATCATAATGGTTCCGCCCAGGGACACGGTGTTGGAGGGAGGCTGAGTCCAACTGGACTGACCATCAATGCCTTAAATTAATTTTGGAAAGTAGGGAGGGAAGGAGTGCATGGAGAAAAAGAAAGAAATATTGTTAAACTGATACACCTTTGTTTTCTCTAAGCCATTTCCTCGGAAACCTTTTCTTATGAGAATCACAACCAAATTCTCTCTTGGCCCAGAAAACTTTACCTGTGCAGTAAGCGAGGAGTGCTAAGAAAATCACAGCCCAACCCATGGTCAACTTGGCAAGGAATATCCTTCTATAAAGAAAAATTATAACCTTCAGATCTCCTGCTTTCCTTTCATTTAAATCCCTTGCTTTCTCCTTAAATGCAAATGAGATCTGCCCTCATTGGTTCTGCTAGAAAACTTGCTTCCCCAAAAGCAGGTTGAAGTCTTCCGGTTTAACCAAGGATGAGAGGAAACATGTGCATAGAGGAGATTTGGATACCAGGAGGAATTACTTGGTCTCAATTAAAAACCAAACACTGCTGCTTGTAGAACAGGGATATTTTTTATACGTGAATTTGACATGGACATATAATCATGTAATAATTTAACTCTGCCTCAGTAGCATGTAAAACCAAAAATCTATAGAAAAAAAGAACCATAATCCATTTGGATACATGGGCTAACTAGGTCTTAACAAATCCTCATACTTTTTTTTTTAATTTTTGGAATAGGTCAGCTGAAGCATAGTTGTTGTGCCGAACTATTTCCTTTTATCTGCCCCTATTTCACCTCTTATGTGAAGGATCAGTGTCCTCCTTTCTCCTTTACATTAGAGGGAGAGATTAGACTTTGCAGGAGCCACATCTGACTGTCCATTGGTTTAAGTTGTTTTTGGGAGACCCGTGAAAGAGTGGAAGCCACCCCTATTGGCCACAGAGATTGCAGCCCCTGTGTTTTCCCCACCTGGACTGAAGAAATGTAGCATTCGTCATCCTTTCAGTACCATTATCTTTCTTCTCTTCAAAAACCAGAAGAAGGAGGGGGAATAAATAAGTTGGAAGTTGAATAGCACAAAATGTGCCTTCTTTCCTAATTCTCTCATGGAAGATGTCATAAAGCCTCCCTTGCTGCTTTTAATACTTTGATGTGAAGAAAGACATTTTAGGTAGAGATTTCATATAAGTTTGTGGTTGTACGTCTTTTAGGGTCTTCACAGGGTCTTAGCTCAGCATATCATCCTAGCACGAATGGGGCAGCTGAACGAGAAAATGCTATGATTGAGAGATATTTATGATCGTATGTGTCCTACCAACAACGAGAATGGGCTGGACTGTTGCCATTTGCTGAGATAGCCTATAATAACGCTAAACATGAAAGTACAGGTTATAGCCCATCTCAAGCGGTAAATGGGTTAGAATTCGTTCCTATGCCCAATTTGCAATGGGATGACACACTTCCAGTGAACATTAACACATGGGCACGGAGAATACAAGAGAACTGGGACAAGGTGAAAGAAAATCTGTATTAAAAAACACAAGAATATAAGCAGCAGGCAAATAAGAAACGAAAAGAACATAAGGCATTCCAAGTTGGTGACTATGTGTACTTATCACCAAAATATATAAAATTAAATCTAAATAGTAAGAAACTAGGGCCAAAGTATATCGGACCTTTTCGAATTGAAAAAGTAGTTAACCCCGTTAATGTGCAACTAAAATTACCACCTCGATTACAACGCATACACCCTGTCTTTCATGCCAGTTTACTAAAGCCTATAGAACATCATAATATACCAACAATAGAGGATCTCTATCTCCACTTTCATGGTGGACCTGAGATTGAGGTAAAGGAGGTGCCTGTTCATCAGAAAAGATTCATGTTTTCATGAAATGGTTTATTTCTCCTGATAAGAACATTTAATAGGCAGTAAGTATGATTCATCATCTAATCTAGAAGAACCACATATGAGTGTGCAAATCTTTACAAACTGTTCATCTTAAAGTCCTATAGCCTTGGCACAAAAATGCCCCAGCTACCATTTTTTAGCTTGTACAGATACACCCCTTTTATCCCATCTCCAATCTAGAGTTGAAGCACCAGCAAATCATCTCTACTTACTCCAACATCACGTCTGCTCCTTTCATAATGTGGACTTATAGCATGGGGGGACTGAGGCCAAGGATCTCTAGGCTTCCCTACACCCTTCTCCTCCAAACTCCAATGCCCAAAATCCTCCTTGCTGGGCACTGAGAGACTTCTATGTGGAAGACCATGAACTTGCAGGAATTTCTCTCCTGCATTGTCAGCTCAAGCATCCCCAGTCATAGATCAAGGGATGATGCAGGTGGTTTTAGTCTCGAGAGGAAGAATGAAGGTTTTTGTCACACTTCCCCATAAGAATTCACCACCGTGCAATGCAATATAACCACTGTTCCATCTGCCACAGTAATAAACTGTCTCGTCTTCAGCCTGCACATTGGTGATGGTCAAAGTGCCTGTAGTCCCAGATCTGGTGGCAGTGAACCGATCTGGGATCCCTTCTCCCCTTCTACTACCACAGCTATCACAGTGGACAAAATGAGGGCCTTCTCCTGCTTTCTGTTGATACCAGTGAATGGTGTTATCAACCTGAGTTGTACAGGAGAGTCTAATGGTTCCACCTAGGGACACAGAGCTGGAGGGAGGCTGAATCCAACTTTGTTGACAGTCAATACCTTTAAAAGGAAGAAAGAGAATGGTGAAGTAAAGAAAATAATACCCTGTCTGTCATTCACTTTATTATCCTTAAATATTTTAGGGAACTGTGTGTTTTATTAAAGTCAAAAGCAAAGTCTGTCTTGGACCAGGAAAACTTTACCTATGCAGTAAATGAAGAGTGCTATGAAAATCACAGCCCAACCCATGGTCAACCTTGGCAAGGAATATCCTTCTAGGGAGGAAAATTATAACCTTCTTCAGATCTTCTGCTTTCCTTTCCTTTAAATCCTCTGCTTTCTCCTTTCATGCAAATGAGATCTGGCCTCATTGGTCCAACTAGAATACTTTCTTCCCCAAAAGCATGTTGAGGTCTTCTGATTGGACCAATGATCAGAGGAAACATTTGCATGTTGGAGATTTGGAAACTGGGAGGAATTAAAAAGTCTCAATTAAAAAGGAAACCGTGCTCCTTGGAGAACTGGAAAACTTGTCAATTTTCTTCAAATACGCTTATTTATATGTGAACGTGACATGGAAATGATGCATGAAATTGGGCAACACTTAATAGTCTATAAAACCTAGGGAAAAAGAGGAGCACCTCACTCCATTTGGACATATGGACTAAGGCAGGTCATAAGAAATTCTCATATTCACTTTTTTTAATATTTGGAGGAAGCAATTGGAAGCAGAGTTGGTGGACCTAACCATTTCTTTTTATCCTACATATTTCACGTGTCCTGTGAGGGATCAGTGCCTTCCTCTATCCCTTACTGCAGAGGAAGAGAGGAGACATTTCAGGAGCCACATCTGACCAGGCTTTTGCTGAGGTCCTTCTTTGGAGAACTATGGAAGGGCAACAGCAGCCCCTACTGGCCGCTGATGTGGCAATATCTGTGTTATCACCATCTGGGCTGAAGAAATGAAGCATTTTCTGTCCTTTGAAGACCATCATCTTCCTTCTGTTCAAATATCAGGAAAAGAAAGAAAAATAAGGAGAAGGGGAATAAAAATGTGCTTTTTTTCCTAATTCTCTTACAAGAGATTTCCCAAAGCCTCCCTTATTTTTAACACTTTGATTTGAAGAAGGACATTTTAGGTAGAGATTTCATATAATGTGTGGTTTATCTCCTTTTCCATCTCCACTTTCATGGTGTGCTTAGGGTTAAGGTAAAGGAGGTATCTGTTCATCAGAAAAGATTCATGTTCTTGTGAAATGATTTATTTCTCCTGGTAGGAACATTTAATAGGCATCTAGAAGAAACACACGTGAGTGTGCAAATCTTTACAAACTCTTCATCTTAACGTCCTTCGCACAAAAATTCCCAGCCATCATTTTTTCGCATTTTTCTCCATAAAGCTCCTTTTATCCAATTTCCAATTGTTGAAGCACCCGCAAATCCTCTCTAGTTACTCCAATGTCACGTTTTCTCCTTTCAAAATGTGGACTTATAGCACAGGGGGGACTGAGGCCAAGGATCTCTGGGCTTCCCTACACCCTTCTCCTCCACACTCCCATGCCCATCATCCCCTTTGCTGGGCACTGAGACACTTCTATGCAGAAAGCAATGAACTTGCAGCAATTTCTCTCCTGCATCATCAGCTCAAGTGTCCCCAGTCATAGATCAAGGGATGTTGCAGGTGGTTTCAGTCTCGAGAGGAAGAACGAAGGTTTTTGTCACACTTCCCCATAAGAATTCACCACCGTGCAACGCAGTAACATCATCGTTCCAGCTACCACAGTAATAAACTGCCTCGTCTTCAGCCTCCACATTGGTGATGGTCAAAGATCCGGTACTGCCAGATTCAGTGGCAGTGAACAGATCTGGGATCCCTTCTCCCCTGTCACAGCCATCACAGTGGACAAAACGAGGGGCTTGTCCTCCTTTCTGTTGATACCAGTCAATGCTGTTGGTATTCTGAGTTTTGCAGGAGATTGTAATGGTTCCACCCAGGGACACGGAACTGGAGGGAGGCTGAGTCCAAGTGGACTGACTATAAATGCCTTTAATTAATGGTGGGAGGTAGGGAGAGAAAGAAGGAGGGGAGAAAAAGAAAGAAATACTGTTAAACTGATGCATCTTCATTTGCTCTGAGCCATTTCCATGAAACTTTTTCTTATGAGAATCACAACCAAATCCTCTCTTGGCCCAGAAAACTTTACCTGTGCAGTAAGTGAGGAGTGCTAAGAAAATCACACCGCAACTCATGGTCAACTTGGCAAGGAACATCCTTCTCTAGAGGAAAATTATAACCTTCTTCAGATCTTCTGCTTTCCTTTCATTTAAATCCCCTGCTTTCTCGTTCCATGCAAATGAGATCTGGCCTCATTGGTCCAATTAGAATACTTTCTTCCCCAAAACCATGATGAGGTCTTCTGGTTTAGTCCATAACCAGAGAAAACATTTGCATAGAGGAGATTTGGAAACTCGGATGATCTCAATTAAAAGATTTCAATTAAAAATGAATCCGTGCTGCTTGGAGAACAGAAAAACTTCTAGAGGCAAGTCTTTCCATTGGTTAATTGTTCTCACAGACGGGAAAATTCTCCTTAGTTCCAAGTTGCTTCTCTCCTGGGTTAGTTTCCATTCGTTGCTTCTGGTCCTGCCTTGTTGTGCTTTGAATATAAATTGACCTCTTTTCCTTTGTGGCCATTTTAAGGAGTTGCTAACAAACATCCCTAAGGCCTAATTGAGGAATGTAAGTCAAATAAAACTACATAGATGATGAATAAGTGGATTTTGTGAATGAAGGTCACTTGAATAGCACACTTCTCTGCTCTTCTCTTAAACTAAACTGAACATTTGTCAACATTATGTCAAAGGTCACTGATGCGTAAAGGGGTGGAAAAAGTGAACTGAACTGAAATGAAATAAGGAGAAAGTCTTTGTCTCACTTCCCCACCTGAATGAATCGCTGTGGAACTGACTGCCCGTCCAGACGCAACAATAATAGGTGGCTTCGTCTTCAAGCAGAGCCCCAGTGATAGTCAAGGACATCACATTCCCTGATCTGGAGCCAGAGAAACGTTCTGGAACCCCCGATGGCCTGGTACTGGTTGCATAGATCAAAGCTCGAGGTTGATTCCCAGGTATTTGCTGGGACCACCAAGGCACATTATTATCACCAAGATTCCCACCATCGTATCGACAAGATAGGGTGACTGTTCTCCCAGAGGGTACAAACTCTGGGTCCTTCAGGGTCTGCAATTGTTGAAGGGTGGGGCCTTAAAGAGAGCAAGTCATGGCTTGTTCAGTGAAGGGTCAAGAGGACCATCAGGAATGACAAACTAAGTTATCTGGCAAGGAGGTTATCTAAGTTTAGTTCTAGAAAGGGTTATGCCTCTTTCCAAAGGGATTTGTCTTACCAACAGAGATTAGGATGTTGATGAGAAGAAATGCCCGGGACATGGTGGGACAACTCAATGGGCCAATCCTTTCTCTAAAGCAAATGGATTTCCCCCTTGACTCCTTTCCACTTCTCTTAAACCCCCAAAAGACACAACAGGAACATACAGACACACCCTCAAATGCAAATACTTTCCTCTTCAACTACCAACCCAGCCCTCTGATTAGCGTCTGATTAGAGAAGTGATACACAACTGCTAATAGTGTGTAAAACCTAGGCAAAAAGAGAAGCACCTCACTCCATTTGGACATATGGGCTAAGGCAGGTCATAAGGAATTCTCATATTCTCTTTTTTTAATATTTGGAGGAAGCCACCGGAAGCAAAGTGGGTGGCCCTAACCATTTCCTTTTCTCCTGCATATTTCATGTGTCCTGTGAGGGATCAGTGCTTTCCTCCACCTCATATTGTATAGGAAGCGAGGAGATATTTCTTAACAGATGTATCTTTTCTTTATATACACTGAGAGTATTTACACCAAGACAGATTCCTTGTGTGTCTAGTCACACTTGGCCAATAAAGAATTCTATTCTGTTCTATTCTATTTCAGGAGCCACACCTGACCAGGCTTTTGCTGAAGTCCTTCTTTGGAGAACGATGGAAGGGCATCAGCAGCCCCTACTGGCCGCTGCTGTGGCAACATCTTTGTTATCACCCTCTGGGCTGAAGAAATGCAGTTTTCTCTCCTTTGAAGACCATTGCCTTCCTTCTGTTTAAATATCAGGAAAGGAAGAGAGAAAAGATTAGGGGAAGAGGAATAAAAATGTGCCTTTTTCTTAATTCTCTTACAATAGATTTTCTTGTTTTTAAGACTTTATTTATTTATTGATTGATTTATTTATTTATTTATTTATTTATTTATTTATTGTACTTATATACAGCCCTATTTCCCTGGCAGGACTCAGGGCGGTGCACAGCCAAATTAAAATGCAGAGAACAATACAAAATTAAGAACAGTTAAAAGACCAAATATGAAAGGCTGAAATTTATAAGAAGTTTAAAAGCCAAACTAGATAAAAACCAAATTACAATCCTAAAATCCCCTAAAAACCCCTAGGCCAGACCGGCTTGATGAAATAAATAGGTTTTCAAGGTGCACCGGAAGGTCAGGAGATCAGGGATGATCCTCATCTCTGGGAGTAATTCGCTCCAGAGGAAGGGTGCCCCCAACAAGAAGGCCTGCACCCTCGGGGTTGCCAGCTGTCCAGCCGGCGGCACCCCGAGGAGGCTGACTCTATGTGAGCGTACTGGCCGACGGGAGGCCGATAATGGCAGGACGTTGTCCCACAAATATCCTGGTCCCAAGCCATGGAGCGCTTTAAAGATGGTAACCAGGACCTTGAAGTGCACCCAGAGGACCACCGGGAGCCAATGAAGCTCACGCAAGAGCGGTGTAACATGGGAGCCCCAAGGAGCCCCAACACCACCCGCCTGGCTGCATTCTGCACCAGCTGGAGCCTCCGGGTGCACTTCAAGGGAAGCCCCATGTAGAGAGCGTTGGCATAGTCTAGGCGGGAGATCACGAGGGCGGAAGTGCCCGTGCAAAGCGCATCCCGTTCCAGAAAGGGCCACAACTGGTAGATCCTACGGACCTGACCAAAAGCCCCCCTGGCGACGGCCGCCACATGGTCCTCCAATGACAGCTGTACATCCAGGAGGACACCCAGATTGTGAGCCCTCTCTGTGGGGGCAAGAGTTTCCCCAACCCCACAGCCAGCGATGGAACCAGCTGGCTGTATCGGGGTGCCAGGAAGCACAGCCACTCAGTCTTAGATGGGTTGAGCTGAAGCCTGTTCCGGCCCATCCAACACCGCACGGCCTCCAGGCACCGGGTCATCACTTCGACAGCTTCATCGGGGTGGCCCGGGGTAGATTTTAACTTTGATTTTAAGAAGGACATTTTAGGTAGAGATTTCATATAGGTTTATGGTTTCTCTCCCTTTCTATTTCCGCTTTAATGGTGGGCCTGAGGTTGAGGCAAAAGAGGTACTTGTTAATCAGAAAAGATTCATGTTTTCATAAAATCATTTATTTCTCCCTGTGAGAACATTTAATAGGTGGTAAGTATAATTCATCATCTAATGTAGAAGAAACATACGTGAGTGTGCAAATCTTTACACACTCTTCATCTTAACGTCCTTGGCACAAAAATGCCCCAGCTACCATTTTTTCGCTTTTTTCTCCATAAAATCCCTTTTATCCCATCTCCAAACTAGAGTTGAAGCACCTGCAAATCCTCTCTAGTTACTCCAATGTCACGTTTCCTCCTTTCAAAATGTGGACTTATAGCACGGGGGGGGTCTGAGGCCAAGGATCTCTGGGCTTCCCTTGCACCCTTCTCCTCCACACTCCCATGCCCATCATCCCCCTTGCTGGGCATTGAGAGACTTCTTTGCAGAAGGCAATGAACTTGCAGCAATTTCTCTCCTGCATCATCAGCTCAAGTGTCCCCAGTCATAGATCAAGGGATGTTGCATGTGGTTTCAGTCTCGAGAGGAAGAACGAAGGTTTTTGTCACACTTCCCCATAAGAATGTAACACCGTGCAACGCATTAAAACCACTGTTCAAGCTACCACAGTAATAATCTGCCTCATCAACAACCTCCATATTGGTAATGGCCAAAGATCCTGTACTCCCAGATCTGGTGGCAGTGAACCGATTTGGGATCCCTTCTCCCCTGCTACTGCAGCGATCACAGTGGACAAAACGAGGGCCTTGTCCTCGTTTCTGTTGATATCAGCCAATGTTGTAGGAACTCTGAGTTGTTGTGCAGGGGATCGTAATGGTTCCACCCAGGGACACGGAACTGGAGGGAGGCTGAGTCCAAGTGGACTGACCATCAGTGCCTTTAAGTAATGGTGGGAGGTAGGGGGGAAAAAAGTGAGGAGAGAAAAAGAAAGAAATATTGTTAAGCTGGTGCAACCGTTGTTTGCTCTGAGCCATTTTCAAGGAAACCTTTTCATGAGAATCACAGCCAAATCCTCTCTTCGTCCAGGAAAACTTTATCTGTGCAATAAGTGAGGAGTGCTAAGAAAATCACAGCCCAACCCATGGTGAACTTCGGCAAGGAATATCCTTCTCTAGAGGAAAATTATACCCTTCTTCAGATCTTCTGCTTTCGGTTCATTTAAATCTCCTGCTTTCTCCTTTCATGCAAATTAGATCTGCCCTCATTGGTTCTACTAGAAAACTTACTTCCCCAAAAGCATGTTGAGATCTTCTGGTTTAGCCAATGACCAGAGAAAACCTCTGCATATATAGAACATTTGGAAACCGGGATGAATTAAAAGGTCTCAATTAAAAATGAAACTGTGCTGCTTGGTGAACATGAAATCTTGTCAATTTCTTCAAACACGCTTCTTTATTGAAATTGACATGGAAATTATACATGAAATTGTGCAACTTCACTTAATAGTGTGTAAAACCTAGGGAAAAAGAGGAACATCTTTCTCTATTTGGACATAGGGGCTAAGGCAGGTCATAAGAAATTCTCATATTTCTCTTTTTTTAATATTTGGAGAAAGCCACTGGAAGCAGAGTTGGTGGACCTACACATTTCCTTTTATCCTGCATAATTCATGTGTCCTGTGAGGCATCAGTGCCTTCTTCCTTCCATTATTATAGAGGAAGCAAGGAGATATATCAGGAGCCACATCTGACCAGGCTTTTGCTGAAGTCCTTCTTTGAAGAACTATGGAAGGGCATCAGCAGCTCCTACTGGCCGCTGATGTGGCAACATCTGTGTTATCACCATCTGGGCTAAAGAAATGGAGTGTTTTCTGTCCTTTGAAGACCATCCTCTTCTGTTTAAATATCAAGAAAAGAAGAGAGAAAAGATAAAGGGAAGAGGAATAAAAATATGCTTTCTTTTCTAATTATCTTACAAAAGATTTCCCAAGCCTTGTTTTTAACACTTTGATGTGAAGAAAGACATTTTCGGTAGAGATTTCATAAAGGTTTATGGTTTATCTCCTTTTCCATCTCCACTTTCATGGTGGGCCTGAGATTGAAGTAAAGGAGGTACCTGTTCATCAGAAAAGATTCATGATTTCATGTTAAGAACATTTAATAGGCGTTAAGTATAATTCATCATCTAATCTAGAAGAACCACAAATGAGTATGTAAATCTTTGCAAACTCTTCATCTTAATTTCCTATAGTCTTGGACCAAAAATGCCCCAGGAACCATATTTTAGCCTGTGTCTGCATACAGCCCCTTTTATCCCATCTCCAAGCTAGTGTTGAAGCACCTGCAAATCATCTCTAGGTTCTCCAATGTCATGTGTTCTCCTTTCAAAATTTGTACTTATAGCAGAGAGGGGACTGAGGCCAAGGATCTCTGGGCTTCCCTTGCACCCTTCTCCTTGACACTCCCGTGTCCATCATCCCCCTAGCTGGTGATTGAGAGACTTCACTGCAAAAGGCAATTTACTTGCAGAACTTTCTCTCCTGCATCATCGGCTCAAGTGTCCCCAGTCATAGATCAAGGGATGTTGCATGTGGTTTCAGTCTCGAGAGGAAGAACGAAGGTTTTTGTCACACTTCCCCATAAGAATGTAACACCGTGCAACGCAGTAGCACCACTGTTCCAGCTACCACAGAAATAATTTCCCTCATCTCCAACCTCCGCATTGGTAATGGCCAAAGATCCTGTAGTCCCAGATCTGGTGGCAGTGAACCGATTTGGGATCCCTTCTCCCCTGCTACTGCAGCCACTACAGTGGACAAAACGAGGGCCTTGTCCTCCTTTCTGTTGATACCATCCAATGCTATAGGTACTCTGAGTTCGACAGGAGATCGTAATGGTTCCACCCAGGGACACAGAGCTGGAGGGAGGCTGAGTCCAAGTGGACTGACCATCGATGCCTTTAATTAATGGTGGGAGGGGGGGAGGGAGGGAAAGAGGGAAGAAAAAAAAAAAGAAATATTGTTAAACAGGTGCAACCTTCATTTGCTCTGAGCCATTTTCAAGGAAAACTTTTCTTATGAGAACCAAAACTAAATCCTCTCTTGGTCCAGGAAAACTCTACCTGTGCAATAAGTGAGCAGTGATAAGAAAACCACAGCCCAACCCATAGTTAACTTCGGCAAGGAATATCCTTCTCTAGAGGAAAATTATACCCTTCTTCAGATCTTCTGCTTTCCGTTCATTTAAATCTCCTGATTTCTCCTTTCATGCAAATTAGATCTGCCCTCATTGGTTCTACTAGAAAACTTACTTCCCCAAAAGCATGTTGAGATCTTCTGGTTTAGCCAATGACCAGAGAAAACATTTGCATATTGTAGATTTGGAACTGGGGATGAATAAAATGCTCTTAATTAAAAATGAAACCGTGCTGTTTGGAGAACATGAAATCTTGTCAATTTCTTCAAACACGCTTCTTTATTGAAATTGACATGGAAATTATACATGAAATTGTGCAACTTCACTTAATAGTGTGTAAAACCTAGGCAAAAAAGAGGAACACCTCATTCAATTTGGACATATGGGCCAAGGCAGGTCATAAGAAATTCTCATATTCTCTTTTTTTAATATGTGGAGAAAGCCACCGGAAGCAGAGTTGGTGGACCTACACATTTCCTTTTCTCCTGCATATTTCATGTGTCTTGTGAGGGATCAGTGCCTTCCTCCATATTGCAGAGGAAGTGAGGAGACAATTCAGGAACCACACCTGACCAGGCTTTTGATGAAGTCCTTCTTTGGAGAACGATGGAAGGGCTTCAGCAGCCCCTACTGGCCGCTGGTGTGGAAACATCTGTGTTATCACCATCTGGGCTGAAGAAATGCAGCGTTTTCTCTCCTTTGAAGACCATTGCCTTCCTTCTGTTTAAATACCAGGAGAAGAAGAGAGAAAAGATATGGGGAAGGAGAACCAGAATGTGCCTTCTTTCTTAATTCTCTTACTTCTTACTTACTCTGGCAAGGAATATCCTTCTCTAGAGGAAAATTGTAACCTTCTTCAGATCTTCTTCTTCCCTTTCATTTAAATCTCCTGCTTTCTCCTTTCATGCAAATGAGATCTCCCTTCATTGCTTCGACTAGAAAACTTTCTTACCCAAAAGCATATTGAGGTCTTCTCAGTTAACCAATGAGCAGAGAAAACATTAGAAATTTGATAATCAAGATGAATTATAAAGTCTGAATTAAAAATCAAACCAACCTGCTTGAGGAACTGGGATATTTCTTGAAACAACATGCCTAATATGTGAATTTCACAGAGAAATAATCCATTTGATTATGTAACTCAACCTCAAAAAGAGAAGAACCATAGTCCATTTGGATACATGGGCTAACCAGGTCATAAGCAATCCACACTGTCAGCCTCGGAAGCCATTTTTCTGAGGCTGCCACATTCAGTGCCTGGGAATTTGGGGGGGGGGGATTTCATAGTAGGGAGAATATTGGACATAACAACATTCTTTCTCAGAGTCAAGGACATGTTGCCCTGCACATGGAGGGCAGTGACGGGAGGGATGTCTCCAGTTGGGATGAAGATTTGATGGGTCCATGGGATGGACTGGTGGGTGCAGGGGATGGATCTTGGATTTCTCTTTGGGGAAGGGAAAACCCATAACTCTCAGGTTCAGGTTTTCCCAGATGTGCCAATGTCACAACTCTCATAAAGTGGAACTTTGAGGAAGTGATTGTCTTGGAGTTTATTGGTTTGGAGTTTGTTAATTGGAACGCTGACACTCATATTCTTATTTTCCCCTTTTTTCTGCTTGGAACAGGTCACTTGAAGTACAGTTGTTGATCCGAACTATTTCCTTTTATTTTTCACCTCTTATGTGGAGGATCAGCCCCCTCCTCTCTTCCTAGACTAGACTTTGTAGGAGCCACATCTGACTGTCCTTTGGTTTAAGTCATTTTTTGGAGACCGATGAAAGAGTGGAAACAGCCCCTATTGGCCACAGATATTGCAGCCCCTGTGTTTTCCCCACCTGGACTGAAGAAATGCAGCATTCACCATCCTTTGAGAACCATCATCTTCCTCCCCCTTAAATTCCAGAAGAAAGATGGGGAAAAATAAGTGGAAAGAGAAAAGAATGGAAGAAAAAGCATTTTCTTTCATAATTCTCTCACAGAAGATGTCACAAAGCCTCCTTTGTTGTTTTTAATACTTCCATTTGTAAAAAGACATTTTCTTTTCAGTCCCTTCTCTCCTACATCCAATCTAGGGTTGAAGCACTTGCAAATCATCTCTAGCTTCTCCAATTCTACGTCTTCTCCTTTCAAAATTTGTACTAATATCCCAGGGAGCTGATACCATGGATCTGTGGCTTCCCTGCACCCTTCTCATCCACACTGCTGTGCCCATCATCCCCTTTGCTGGGTATTGAACGACTTCTTTGCAGATGAAAATGAACCTGCAGCTTGTTCTCTCGTGTCACTTCAGCTCAAGTGTCCTCAGTCATAGATCAAGGGATGTTGCATGTGGTTTCAGTCTCGAGAGGAAGAACGAAGGTTTTTGTCACACTTCCCCATAAGAATGTAACACCGTGCAACGCAGTAGCACCACTGTTCCAGCTACCACAGTAATAATCTCCCTCGTCTTCAAACTCCGCATTGGTAATGGCCAAAGATCCTGTACTCCCAGATCTGGTGGCAGTAAACCGATTTGGGTTCCCTTCTCCCCTGCTACAGCCATCACAGTGGACAAAACGAGGGCCTTGTCCTCCTTTCTGTTGATACCAGCCAATGCGGAAGGAACTCTGAGTTGTTTTGCAGGTGATCGTAATGGTTTCACCCAGGGACACGGAGCTGGAGGGAGGCTGAGTCCAAGTGGACTGACCATCAATGCCTTTAAGTAATGGTGGGAGGTAGTGAAGGAAAGAGTGAGGGGAGAAAAATAAAGAAATATTGTTAAACAGGTGCAACCTTCATTTGCTCTGAGCCATTTTCAAGGAAACCTTTTCTTATGAGAACCAAAACCAAATCCTCTCTTGGTCCAGGAAAACTCTACCTGTGCAATAAGTGAGGAGTGCTAAGAAAATCACAGCCCAACCCATGGTGAACTTTGGCAAGGAATATCCTTCTCTAGAGGAAAATTATACCCTTCTTCAGATCTTCTGCTTTCCATTCATTTAAATCTCCTGCTTTCTCCTTTCATGCAAATTAGATCTGCCCTCATTGGTTCTACTAGAAAACTTGCTTCCCCAAAAGCATAATGAGATCTTCTGGTTTAGCCAATGACCAGAGAAAACATTTGCATATTGTAGATTAGGAACCCGGGATGAATAAAATGGTCTTAATTAAAAATGAAACCGTGCTACTTGGAGAAGATGAAATCTTGTCAATTTCTTGAAACCCGCTTCTTTATTGAAATTGACATGAAAATTATGCATGAAATTGTGCAACTTCACTTAATAGTGTGTAAAACCTAGGCAAAAAGAGGAGCACCTCATTCAGTTTGGACATAGGGGCTAAGGCAGGTCATAAGAAATTCTCATATTCTCTTTTTCTAATATTTGGAGAAAGCCACCGGAAGCAGAATTGGTGGACATAATAATTTCCTTTTATCCTGCATAATTCATGTGTCCTGTGAGGCATCAGTGCCTTCTTCCTGCCATTATTATAGAGGAAGCAAGGAGATATATCAGGAGCCATACCTGACCAGGCTTTTGCTGAAGTCCTTCCTTGAAGAACTATGGAAGTGCATCAGCAGCTCCTACTGGCCGCTGATGTGGCAACATCTGTGTTATCACCATCTGGGCTAAAGAAATGGAGTGTTTTCTGTCCTTTGAAGACCATCCTCTTCCTTCTGTTTTAAATATCAGGAAAGGAAGAGAGAAAAGATAAGGGGAAGAGGAATAAAAATGTGCTTTCTTTCCTAATTATCTTACAAAAGATTTCCCAAGCCTTGTTTTTAACACTTTGATGTGATTAAAGACATTTTAGGTAGAGATTTCATAAAGGTTTATGGTTTATCTCCTTTTCCATCTCCACTTTCATGGTGGGCCTGAGATTGAAATAAAGGAGGTACCTGTTCATCAGAAAAGATTCATGATTTCATGTTAAGAACATTTAATAGGCATTAAATATAATTCATCATCTAATCTAGAAGAACCACAAATGAGTATGTAAATCTTTGCAAACTCTTCATCTTAATTTCCTATAGTCTTGGACCAAAAATGCCCCAGGAACCATATTTTAGCCTGTGTCTCCATACAGCCCCTTTTATCCCATCTCCAAGCTAGTGTTGAAGCACCTGCAAATCATCTCTAGGTTCTCCAATGTCATGTGTTCTCCTTTCAAAATTTGTATTTATAGCAGAGAGGGGACTGAGGCCAAGGATCTCTGGGCTTCCCTTGCACCCTTCTCCTTCACACTCCCGTGTCCATCATCCCCCTAGCTGGTGATTGAGAGACTTCACTGCAAAAGGCAATGAACTTGCAGAACTTTCTCTCCTGCATCATCGGCTCAAGTGTCCCCAGTCCTAGATCAAGGGATGTTGCATGTGGTTTCAGTCTCGAGAGGAAGAACGAAGGTTTTTGTCACACTTCCCCATAAGAATGTAACACCGTGCAACGCAGTAAAACCACTGTTCCAGCTACCACAGTAATAATTTCCCTCGTCTCCAAACTCCGCATTGGTAATGGCCAAAGATCCTGTACTCCCAGATCTGGTGGCAGTAAACCGATTTGGGATCCCTTCTCCCCTGTTGCAGCCAGCACAGTGGACAAAACGAGGGCCTTGTCCTCCTTTCTGTTGATACCAGTCAATGTTGTAGGAACTCTGAGTTGTTGTGCAGGGGATCGTAATGGTTCCACCCAGGGACACAGAACTGGAGGGAGGCTGAGTCCAAGTGGACTGACCATCAGTGCCTTTAATTAATGGTGGGAGGTAGGGGGGAAAATAGTGAGGAGAGAAAAAGAAATATTGTTAAGATGGTGCAACCTTCGTTTGCTCTGAGCCATTTTCAAGGAAACCTTTTCATGAGAATCACAGCCAAATCCTCTCTTGGTCCAGGAAAACTTTACCTGTGCAGTAAGTGAGGAGTGCTAAGAAAATCACAGCCCAACCCATGGTGAACTTGGCAAGGAATATCCTTCTCTAGAGGAAAATTATAAACTTCTTCAGATCTTCTGTTTCCCTTTCATTTAAATCCCCTGCTTTCTCCTTTCATGCAAATGAGATCTGCCTCATTGGTTCTAGTAGAAAACTTGCTTCCCCAAAAGCAAGTTGAGGTCTTCTGGTTTAGCCAATAACCAGACAAGACCTCTGCATATATAGAACTTTTGGAACCTGGGACGAATTAAAAGGTCTCAATTAAAAATGAAACCGTGCTACTTGGAGAACATGAAATCTTGTCAATTTCTTCAAACATGCTTCTTTATTGAAATTGACATGAAAATTATGCATGAAATTGTGCAACTTCACTTAATAGTGTGTAAAACCTAGGGAAAAAGAGGAGCACCTCACTCCATTTGGACATAGGGGCTAAGGCAGGTCATAAGAAATTCTCATATTCTCTTTTTTTAATATTTGGAGGAAGCCACCGGAAGCAGAGTTGGTGGACCTACACATTTCCTTTTCTCCTGCATATTTCATGTGTCTTGTGAGGGATCAGTGCCTTCCTCAACCTCATATTGTAGAGCAAGTGAGGAGACATTTCAGGAGCCACACCTGACCAGGCTTTTGATGAAGTCGTTCTTTGGAGAACTATGGAAGGGCATCAGCAGCCCCTACTGGCCGCTGGTGTGGCAACATCTGTGTTATCACCATCTGGGCTGAAGAAAGCAGCGTTTTCTCTCCCTTGAAGACCATCGTCTTCCTTCTGTTTAAATATCAGGAAAGGAAGAGAGAAAAGATAAGGGGAAGAGGAATAAAAATGTGCCTTCTTTCCTAATTCTCTTACTTCTTACTTTCTCTGGCAAGGAATATCCTTCTCTAGAGGAAAATTGTAACCTTCTTCAGATCTTCTTCTTCCCTTTCATTTAAATCTCCTGCTTTCTCCTTTCATGCAAATGAGATCTGCCCTCATTGCTTCGACTAGAAAACTTTCTTTCCCAAAAGCATATTGAGGTCTTCTGAGTTAACCAATGACCAGAGGAAACATTAGAGATTTGATAATCAGGATGAATTACAAAGTCTGAATTAAAAATCAAACCAACCTGCTTGAGGAAATGGGATGTTTCTTGAAACAACATGCCTAATATGTGAATTTCACAGAGAAATAATCCATATGATTATGTAACTCAACCTCAAAAAGAGAAGAACCATAGTCCATTTGGATACATGGGCTAACCATGTCATAAGCAATCCACACTGTCAGCCTCAAAAGCCATTTTTCTGAGGCTGCCACATTCAGTGCCTGGGAATTTGTGGGGGGGGGGATTTCATAGTAGGGAGAATATTGGACATAACAACGTTCTTTCTCAGAGAGTCAAGGACATGTTTCCCCTGCACATGGAGGGGAGTGAGTAGAGGGATGTCTCCAGTTGGGATGAAGATTTGATGGGTCCATGCGATGGACTGGTGGGTGCAGGGGATGGATCTTGGATTTCTCTTTTTTGGGAAGGGAAAACCCGTAACTCTCAGGTTCAGGTTTTCCCAGATGTGCCAATGTCACAACTCTCATAAAGTGGAACTTTGAGGAACTGATTGTCTTGGAGGTTATTGGTTTGGAGTTGGTTAATTGGAACACTGACACTCATATTCTTATTTTCCCCTTTTTTCTGCTTGGAACAGGTCACTTGAAGAATAGTTGTTGATCCGAACTATTTCCTTTTATTTTTCACCTCTTATGTGGAGGATCAGCACCCTCCTCTCTCCCTTACCATAGAGGGACAGACTAGACTTTGCAGGAGCTACATCTGACTGTCCTTTGGTTTAAGTTGTTTTTTGGAGACCCATGAAAGAGTGGAAGCAGCCCCTATTGGCCACAAATATTGCAGCCCCTGTGTTTTCCCCACCTGGACTGAAGAAATGCAGCATTCACCATCCTTTGAGAACCATCGTCTTCCTCCCCCTTAAATTCCAGAAGAAAGATGGGGAAAAATAAGCAGAAAGAGAAAAGAATGGAAGCAAAAACAATTACTACCCACCTGCCTTCAATCGAGGACCTGTATACTGCTCGAGTCAAAAAGAGGGCTGTGAAATTATTGACACACCCCTCACATCCCGGACATAAACTGTTTCAACTCCTTCCCTCAAAACGACACTATAGAGCACTGCACACCAGAACAACTAGACACAAGGACAGTTTTTTCCCGAACGCCATCACTCTGCTAAACAAATAATTCCCTCAACACTGTTCAACTATTTACAAAGTGTACACTACTATTACTGTTAATCTTCTCATCACTCCTTATCACCCATCCCCTCCCACTTGTGACTGTAACTTTGTTGCTTGTATCCTCTGTTTCCTAGTATGATTTGATGTTGATTGTACCCTATGATTATCATTAAGTGTTGTACATTATGATTCTTGATTCTTAACTATGTTCCTTCTTTATGTATACTGAGAGTATTTACACCAAGACAAATTCTTTGTGTGTCCAATCACCCTTGTCCAATAAAGTATTCTATTCTATTCTAAAAAGCGTTTTCTTTCATAATTCTCTCACAGAAGATTTCACAAAGTCTCCTTTGTTGTTTTTAATACTTCTATTTGTAAAAAGACATTTTCTTTTCAGACCCTTTTCTCCTACATCCAATCTTGGGTTGAAGCACTTGCAAATCATTTCTAGCTTCTCCAATTCTACGTCTTCTCCTTTCAAAATTTGTACTAATATCCCAGGGAGCTGAGACCATGGATCTGTGGCTTCCCTGCACCCTTCTCATCCACACTGCTGTGCCCATCATCCCCTTTGCTGGGGCTTGAGCGACTTCTCTGCAGATGAAGATGAACCTGCACCTTGTTCTCTCGTGTCTCTTCAGCTCAAGTGTCCCCAGTCATAGATCAAGGGATGATGCATGTGGTTTCAGTCTCGAGAGGAAGAACGAAGGTTTTTGTCACACTTCCCTATAAGAATTTATCACCGTGGAACTGGTTGCCTGCACTGTTCAAGCTACTACAGTAATAATCTCCCTCGTCTTCAAACTCCGCATTGATGATGGCCAAAGATCCTGAACTCCCAGATCTGGTGGCAGTGAATCGATTTGAGATCCCTTCTCCCCTGCTGCAGCCATCACAGTGGACAAAACGAGGGCCTTGTCCTCCTTTCTGTTGATACCAGCCAATGGAGTAGGAACTCTGAGTTGTTGTGCAGGAAAGTGTAACGCTTCCAGCCAGGGACACGGAACTGGAGGGAGGCTGAGTCCAAGTGGACTGACCATCAATGCCTTTAAGTAATGGTGGGAGGGCGGGAGGGAAAGAGTGAGGGGAGAAAAAGAAAGAAATATTGTTAAACTGGAGCAACCTTTATTTGCTCTGACCCATTTTCAAGGAAACCTTTTCATGAGAATCACAGCCAAATCCTCTCTTGGTCCAGGAAAACTTTACCTGTGCAATAAGTGAGGAGTGCTAAGAAAATCACAGCCCAACCCATGGTGAACTTTGGCAAGGAATATCCTTCGATAGAGAAAAATTATAACCTTCTTCAGATCTTCTGCTTTCCGTTCATTTAAATCTCCTGCTTTCTCCTTTCATGCAAATGAGATCTGCCTCATTGGTTCTAGTAGAAAACTTTCTTCCCCAAAAGCATGTTGAGATCTTCTGGTTTAGCCAATGACAGAGAAAACATTTGCATATTGTAGATTTGGAACTGGGGATGAATAAAATGCTCTTAATTAAAAATGAAACCGTGCTACTTGGAGAACATGAAATCTTGTCAATTTCTTCAAACACTCTTCTTTATTGAAATTGACATGAAAATTATACATGAAATTATGCAACTTCACTTAATAGTGTGTAAAACCTAGGCAAAAAGAGGAGCACCTCATTCACTTTGGACATATGGGCCAAGGCAGGTCAGCGGCTTTTGATACTTTTGACCACAGTATCTTATTGCAGCGATTGGAGGGGTTGGGGATTGGAGGCACCGTCCTACGATGGTTCTCCTCCTTCCTCTCCGACCGTTCGCAATTTGTGTTGACAGGGGGACAGAGATCGACCCCAAGGCCCCTGCTTTATGGGGTGCCTCAGGGATCGGTACTCTCGCCCCTATTGTTCAACATTTATGTGAAGCCGCTAGGTGAGATCATCCGTGGCTTTGGGGTGGAATTCCATCAATACGCTGATGATACTCAGCTATACATCTCCACCCCAGACCACCCCAACGAAGCCGTCGAAGTGATGACCCGATGTCTGGAGGCCGTGCGGGATTGGATGGGTCATAACAGGCTTCGTCTCAACCCGACCAAAACCGAGTGGCTGTGGTTTCCTGCTCCCAGATACAGTCAGCTTGTTCCCCCGCTGACCATAGGGGGAGAGGTACTGACCCCTGTGGAAAGAGCGCGCAATTTGGGTGTCCTCCTGGATGTACGGCTGTCTTTGGAAGAACATATTGCAGCCGTCGCCAGGGGGGCTTTTTATAAGATTCGTTTGATCTACCAGTTGCGGCCCTTTCTGGATCTGGACGCACTTCGCACAGTCACTTCCGCCCTCGTTATCTCCCGCTTGGACTACTGCAACGCTCTCTACATGGGGCTCCCCTTGAAGAGTCTCCGGAGGTTACAGTTAGTCCAGAATGCAGCCGCACGGATGATTATGGGCGCCCCCAAGGACACCCACATAACACCACTTCTCCGCAGACTGCACTGGCTTCCTGTGGCCTTCCGGATTCGATTCAAGGTGGTACTATTAGTATTTAAAGTGCTCCATGGCTCGGGACCTGGCTACTTACGGGACCGCCTTCTGCCACAAACAACCTCCCGCAGCCCAGTACGCTCCCACAGGGTCGCCCTGCTTGGGATACCGCCACCTGATCGTTGTCGGCTGGCGACCCCGAGATTACGTGCTTTCTCTGTGGGAGCCCCCTCCCTTTGGAACTATCTCCCCCCGGAGACACGAGACACATCGGACATCCTAACCTTCCGGCGTGCAGTCAAGACCTTACTTTTTAAGCAGGCCGGCCTAGCCAATTAAAGGTTTTCTGAGATTTTTAAATTTTAGATTCAAATAAGACTTTTAATTCTATTTGACGGGACTCAATCATTTACTTACTTACTTGTTTTACTCATTTATCCTATTTTCATCTATCTATATTCAATTCTGAATTAATTACTGTTACTGTTGACTGTATCTTTATATGTTTAGACTGTACACCGCCCCGAGTCCCTTTTGGGAGAGGGAGCGGTATAAAAATACGATAAATAAATAAATAAATAAATAAGAAATTCTCATATTCTCTTTTTTTTAATATTTGAGGAAGCCACCGGAAGCAGAGTTGGTGGACCTACACATTTCCTTTTCTCCTGCATATTTCATGTGTCCTGTGAGGGATCAGTGCTTTCCTCCACTTCATATTGTGTAGGAAGCGAGGAGATATTTCTTAACAGATGTATCTTTTCTTTATGTACACTGAGAGTATTTACACCAAGACAGATTCCTTGTGTGTCCAGTCACACCGGGCCAATAAAGAATTCTATTCTGTTCTGTTCTATTTTAGGAGCCACACCTGACCAGGCTTTTGCTGAAGTCCTTCTTTGGAGAACTATGGAAGGGCATCAGCAGCCCCTACTGGCCGCTGGTGTGGCAACATCTGTGTTATCACCATCTGGGCTGAAGAAATGCAGCGTTTTCTCTCCTTTGAAGACCATTGCCTTCCTTCTGTTTAAATATCAGGAAAGGAAGAGAGAAAAGATAAGGGGAAGAGGAATAAAAATGTGCCTTATTTCCTCATTCTCTTACTTCTTACTTACTCTGGCAAGGAATATCCTTCTCTAGAGGAAAATTGTAACCTTCTTCAGATCTTCTTCTTCCCTTTCATTTAAATCTCCTGCTTTCTCCTTTCATGCAAATGAGATCTGCCCTCATTGCTTCGACTAGAAAACTTTCTTTCCCAAAAGCATATTGAGGTCTTCTGAGTTAACCAATGACCAGAGGAAACATTTGCATATTAGAGATTTGATAATCAGGATGAATTACAAAGTCTGAATTAAAAATCAAATCAACCTGCTTGAGGAAATGGGATGTTATTTGAAGCAACATGCCTAATATGTGAATTTCACAGAGAAATAATCCATATGATTATGTAACTTAACCTCAAAAAGAGAAGAACCATAGTCCATTTGGATACATGGGCTAACCAGGTCATAAGCAATCCACACTGTCAGCCTCAGAAGCCATTTTTCTGAGGCTGCCACATTCAGTGCCTGGGAATTTGGGAGGGGGGATTTCATAGTGGGGAGAATATTGGACATAACAACATTCTTTCTCAGAGAGTCAAGGACATGTTGCCCTGCACATGGAGGGGAGTGATTAGAGGGATGTATCCAGTTGGGATGAAGATTTGATGGGTCCATGGGATGGACTGGTGGGTGCAGGGGATGGATCTTGGATTTCTCTTTGGGGAAGGGAAAACCCATAACTCTCAGGTTCAGGTTTACCAAGATGTGCCAATGTCACAACTCTCATAAAGTGGAACTTTGAGGAACTGATTGTCTTGGAGTTTATTGGTTGGAGTGGGTTAGTTGGAACGCTGAAACTCATATTCTTATTTTCCCCTTTTTTCTGCTTGGAACAGGTCACTTGAAGAATAGTTGTTGATCCGAACTATTTCCTTTTATTTTTCACCTCTTATGTGGAGGATCAGCACCCTCCTCTCTCCCTTACCATAAAGGGACAGACTAGACTTTGCAGGAGCTACATCTGACTGTCCTTTGGTTTAAGTTGTTTTTTGGAGACCCATGAAAGAGTGGAAGCAGCCCCTATTGGCCACAAATATTGCAGCCCCTGTGTTTTCCCCACCTGGACTGAAGAAATGCAGCATTCACCATCCTTTGAGAACCATCGTCTTCCTCCCCCTTAAATTCCAGAAGAAAGATGGGGAAAAATAAGCGGAAAGAGAAAAGAATGGAAGAAAAAACAATTACCACCCACCTGCCTTCAATCGAGGACCTGTATACTGCTCGAGTCAAAAAGAGGGCTGTGAAATTATTGACACACCCCTCACATCCCGGACATAAACTGTTTCAACTCCTTCCCTCAAAACTGACACTATAGAGCACTGCACACCAGAACAACTAGACACAAGGACAGTTTTTTCCCGAACGCCATCACTCTGCTAAACAAATAATTCCCTCAACACTCTTCAACTATTTACAAAGTGTACACTACTATTACTGTTAATCTTCTCATCACTCCTTATCACCCATCCCCTCCCACTTGTGACTGTAACTTTGTTGCTTGTATCCTCTGTTTCCTAGTATGATTTGATGTTGATTGTTGACTATCATAAAGTGTTGTACATTATGATTCTTGATTCTTAACAAATGTTCCTTCTTTATGTATACTGAGAGTATTTACACCAAGACAAATTCCTTGTGTGTCTAATCACACTTGGCCAATAAAGTATTCTATTCTATTCTAAAAAGCATTTTCTTTCATAATTCTCTCACAGAAGATGTCACAAAGTCTCCTTTGTTGTTTTTAATACTTCTATTTGTCAAAAGACATTTTCTTTTCAGACCCTTTTCTCCTACATCCAATCTTGGGTTGAAGCACTTGCAAATCATCTCTAGCTTCTCCAATTCTACGTCTTCTCCTTTCAAAATTGTACTTATATCCCAGGGAGCAGAGACCATGGATCTGTGGCTTCCCTGCACCCTTCTCATCCACACTGCTGTGCCCATCATCCCCTTTGCTGGGTATTGAGCAACTTCTTTGCAGATGAAAATGAACCTGCAGCTCGTTCTCTCATGTCTCTTCAGCTCAAGTGTCTCCAGTCATAGATCAAGGGATGTTGCATGTGGTTTCAGTCTCGAGAGGAAGAACGAAGGTTTTTGTCACACTTCCCCATAAGAATTTATCACCGTGGAACTGGTTGCCTGCACTGTTCGGGCTACCACTGTAAAAATCTCCCTCATCTTCAAACTCTGCATTGATGATGGTCAAAGATCCTGAACTCCCAGATCTGGTGGCAGTGAATCGATTTGAGATCCCTTCTCCCCTGCTACTGCAGCCATCACAGTGGACAAAACGAGGGCCTTGTCCCCCTTTCTGTTGATACCAGCCAATGTTGTAAGAACTCTGAGTTGTTGTGCAGGAAAGTGTAACGGTTCCACCCAGGGACACGGAGCTGGAGGGAGGCTGAGTCCAAGTGGACTGACCATCAATGCCTTTAAGTAATGGTGGGAGGTAGGGGGGAAAAACTGAGGGGAGAAAAAGAAAGAAATATTGTTAAGCTGGTGCAACCTTTGTTTGCTCTGAGCCATTTTCAAGGAAACCTTTTCATGAGAATCACAGCCAAATCCTCTCTTGGTCCAGGAAAACTCTACCTGTGCAATAAGTGAGGAGTGCTAAGATAATCACAGCCCAACCCATGGTGAACTTCGGCAAGGAATATCCTTCGATAGAGAAAAATTATAACCTTCTTCAGATCTTCTGCTTTCCGTTCATTTAAATCCCCTGCTTTCTCGTTTCATGCAAATTAGATCTACCCTCATTGGTTCTACTAGAAAACTTGCTTCCCCAAAAGCATGTGGTTTAGCCAATGACCGAGAAAACATTGGCATATTGTAGCTTTGATAATCGGGATGAATTAAAAGGTGTCAATCAAAAATGAAACCGTGCTGCTTGGAGAACATGAAATCTTGTCAATTTCTTCAAACACGCTTCTGTATTGAAATTGACATGGAAATTAGACATGAAATTGTGCAACTTCACTTAATAGTGTGTAAAACCTAGGCAAAAAGAGGAGCACCTCATTCAATTTGGACATATGGGCTAAGGCAGGTCATAAGAAATTCTCATATTCTCTTTTTTTAATATGTGGAGAAAGCCACCGGAAGCAGAATTGGTGGACGTAACCATTTCCTTTTATCCTGCATATTTCATATGTCCTGTGACGGATCAATGCTTTCCTCCATATTGCAGAGGAAGTGAGGAGACATTTCAGGAGCCACACCTGACCAGGCTTTTGCTGAAGTCCCTCTTTGGAGAATAATGGAATGGCATCAGCAGCCCCTACTGGCTGCTGATGTGGTAACATCTATGTTATCACCATCTGGATTGAAGAAATGCAGCGTTTTCTGTCCTTTGAAGACCATTGCCTTCCTTCTGTTTAAATACCAGGAGAAGAAGAGAGAAAAGATAAGGGGAAGAGCAATAAAAATGTGCTTTCTTTCCTAATTCTCTTACAAAAGACTTCCCAAAACCTCCCTTGTTTTTAACATTTTCATTTGAAGAAAGACATTTTAGGTAGAGATTTCAAATAAGTTTTTGGTTTCTCTCCTTTTCTATTTCCACTTTCATGGTGGGCCTGAGGTTGACCTAAAGGAACTACCTGTTCATCAGAAAATATTCATGTTTTCATGAAATGATTTGTTTCTCCTGGTAGAAACGTTTAATAGGCAGTAAGTATAATTCATCACCTAATCTAGAAGAAACACATGTGAGTGTGCAAATCTTTACAAACTCTTCATCTTAACGTCCTATAGCCTTGGCACAAAAATGCCCCAGCTACCATTTTTTAGCTCCCTTCTCCACACAGCCCCTTTTATCCCATCTCCATTCTAGTGTTGAAGCACCAGCAAATCATGTCTAGTTACTCCAATGTCACCTTTTCTCCTTTCAAAATTTGTACTTACTTATAGCAGAGGTGCGACTGAGGCCAAGGATCTGCTTCACGCTCCCGTGTCCATCATCCCCCTTGCTGGGCACTGAGACACTTCTATGCGGAAGACGATGAACTTGCAGTAATTTCTCTCCTGCATCCTCAGCTCAAGTGTCCCCAGTCATAGATCAAGGGATGATGCAGGTGGTTTCAGTCTCGAGAGGAAGAATGAAGTTTTTTGTCACACTTCCCCATAAGAATTCACCATCGCGCAATGCAGTATAATCATTGCTCATGCTACCGCAATAATAATCTGCCTCATCTTCAGCCTCTGCATTGGTGATAGTCAAAGAACCTGTCCTGCCATATTCAGTGGCAGTGAACCGAATTGGGATCCCTTCTCCCCTGTTACAGCCGTCACAGTGAACAAAATGAGGACCTTTTCCTGCTTTCTGTTGATACCAGGCAATGCTGTTGGTATTCTGAGTTGTGCAGGAGATCATAATGGTTCCACCCAGGGACACGGTGTTGGAGGGAGGCTGAGTCCAACTGGACTGACCATCAATGCCTTAAATTAATTTTGGAAGTTAGGGAGGGAAGGAGTGCAAGGAGAAAAAGAAAGAAATATTGTTAAACTGATACACCTTTGTTTTCTCTAAGCCATTTTCTTATGAGAATCACAACCAAATTCTCTCTTGGCCCAGAAAACTTTACCTGTGCAGTAAGCGAGGAGTGCTAAGAAAATCACAGCCCAACCCATGGTCAACTTGGCAAGGAATATCCTTCTATAGAGAAAAATTATGACCTTCTTCAGATCTCCTGCTTTCCTTTCATTTAAACCCCTTGCTTTCTCCTTCCATGCAAATGAGATCTGCCCTCATTGGTTCTGCTAGAAAACTTGCTTCCCCAAAAGCAGGTTGAAGTCTTCCGGTTTAACCAAGGATGAGAGGAAACATGTGCATAGAGGAGATTTGGATACCAGGAGGAATTACTTGGTCTCAATTAAAAACCAAACACTGCTGCTTGTAAAACAGGGATATTTCTTATACGTGAATTTGACATGGACATATAACCCATGTAATTATTTAACTCTGCCTCAGTAGCATGTAAAACCAAAAATCTATGGAAAAAAAGAACCATAATCCATTTGGATACATGGGCTAACCAGGTCTTAACAAATCCTCATAGTCTTTTTTTTTTTAATGTTTGAAATAGGTGAGCTGAAGCATAGTTGTTGTGCCGAACTATTTCCTTTTATCTGCCCCTATTTCACCTCTTATGTGAAGGATCAGTGTCCTCCTTTCTCCTTTACATTAGAGGGAGAGATTAGACTTTGCAGGAGCCACATCTGACTGTCCATTGGTTTAAGTTGTTTTTGGGAGACCCGTGAAAGAGTGGAAGCCACCCCTATTGGCCACAGAGATTGCAGCCCCTGTGTTTTCCCCACCTGGACTGAAGAAATGTAGCATTCGCCATCCTTTCAGTACCATTATCTTTCTTCTCTTCAAAAACCAGAAGAAGGAGGGGGAATAAATAAGTTGGAAGTTGAATGGCACAAAATGTGCCTTCTTTCCTAATTCTCTCATGGAAGATGTCATAAAGCCTCCCTTGCTGCTTTTAATACTTTGATGTGAAGAAAGACATTTTTGGTAGAGATTTCATATAAGTTTGTGGTTGTACGTCTTTTAGGGTCTTCACAGGGTCTTAGCTCAGCATATCATCCTAGCACAAATGGGGCAGCTGAACGAGCAAACGCTATAATTGAGAGATATTTACGATCGTATGTGTCCTACCAACAACGAGAATGGGCTGGACTGTTGCCATTTGCTGAGATAGCCTATAATAACGCTAAACATGAAAGTACAGGTTATAGCCCATCTCAAGCGGTAAATGGGTTAGAATTCGTTCCTATGCCCAATTTGCAATGGGATGACACACTTCCAGTGAACATTAACACATGGGCACGGAGAATACAAGAGAACTGGGACAAGGTGAAAGAAAATCTGTATTAAAAAACACAAGAATATAAGCAGCAGGCAAATAAGAAACGAAAAGAACATAAGGCATTCCAAGTTGGTGACTATGTGTACTTATCAACAAAATATATAAAATTAAATCTAAATAGTAAGAAACTAGGGCCAAAGTATATCGGACCTTTTCGAATTGAAAAAGTAGTTAACCCCGTTACTGTGCAACTAAAATTACCACCTCAATTACAACGCATACACCCTGTCTTTCATGCCAGTTTACTAAAGCCTATAGAACATCATAATATACCAACAATAGAGGATCTCTATCTCCACTTTCATGGTGGACCTGAGATTGAGGTAAAGGAGGTGCCTGTTCATCAGAAAAGATTCATGTTTTCATGAAATGGTTTATTTCTCCTGATAAGAACATTTAATAGGCAGTAAATATGATTCATCATCTAATCTAGAAGAAGCACATATGAGTGTGCAAATCTTTACAAACTCTTCATCTTAAAGTCCTATAGCCTTGGCACAAAAATGCCCCAGCTACCATTTTTTAGCTTGTACAGATACACCCCTTTTATCCCATCTCCAATCTAGAGTTGAAGCACCAGCAAATCATCTCTACTTACTTCAACATCACATCTGCTCCTTTCATAATGTGGACTTATAGCACGGGGGGACTGAGGCCAAGGATCTCTAGGCTTCCCTACACCCTTCTCCTGCAAACTCCAATGCCCAAAATCCTCCTTGCTTGGCAATGAGAGACTTCTATGTGGAAGACCATGAACTTGCAGGAATTTCTCTCCTGCATTGTCAGCTCAAGCATCCCCAGTCATAGATCAAGGGATGATGCAGGTGGTTTTAGTCTCGAGAGGAAGAATGAAGGTTTCATTCTTTAGAGGAAGGTGCCTTCCTCTATCCCTTACTGCAGAGGAAGAGAGGAGACATTTCAGGAGCCACATCTGACCAGGCTTTTGCTGAGGTCCTTCTTTGGAGAACTATGGAAGGGTAACAGCAGCCCCTACTGGCCGCTGATGTGGCAATATCTGTGTTATCATCATCTGGACTGAAGAAATGAAGCATTTTCTGTCCTTTGAAGACCATCATCTTCCTTCTGTTCAAATATCAGGAAAAGAAAGAAAAATAAGGAGAAGGGGAATAAAAATGTGCTTTTTTTCCTAATTCTCTTACAAGAGATTTCCCAAAGCCTCCCTTATTTTTAACACTTTGATTTGAAGAAGGACATTTTAGGTAGAGATTTCATATAATGTGTGGTTTATCTCCTTTTCCATCTCCACTTTCATGGTGTGCTTAGGGTTAAGGTAAAGGAGGTATCTGTTCATCAGAAAAGATTCATGTTCTTGTGAAATGATTTATTTCTCCTGGTAGGAACATTTAATAGGCATCTAGAAGAAACACACGTGAGTGTGCAAATCTTTACAAACTCTTCATCTTAACGTCCTTCGCACAAAAATTCCCAGCCATCATTTTTTCGCATTTTTCTCCATAAAGCTCCTTTTATCCAATTTCCAATTGTTGAAGCACCCGCAAATCCTCTCTAGTTACTCCAATGTCACGTTTTCTCCTTTCAAAATGTGGACTTATAGCACAGGGGGGACTGAGGCCAAGGATCTCTGGGCTTCCCTACACCCTTCTCCTCCACACTCCCATGCCCATCATCCCCTTTGCTGGGCACTGAGACACTTCTATGCAGAAAGCAATGAACTTGCAGCAATTTCTCTCCTGCATCATCAGCTCAAGTGTCCCCAGTCATAGATCAAGGGATGTTGCAGGTGGTTTCAGTCTCCAGAGGAAGAATGAAGGTTTTTGTCACACTTCCCCATAAGAATTCACCACCGTGCAATGCAGTACCATCATCATTCGAGCTACCACAGTAATAAACTGCCTCATCTTCAGCCTCCACATTGGTGATGGTCAAAGATCCTGTACTGTCAGATTCAGTGGCAGTGAACCGATCTGGGATCCCTTCTCCCCTGTCACTGCAGATATCACAGTGGACAAAACGAGGGGCTTGTCCTCCTTTCTGCTGATACCAGTCAATGGGGTAGGAACTCTGAGTTTTGCAGGAGATTGTAATGGTTCCACCCAGGGACACGGAGCTGGAGGGAGGCTGAGTCCAACTGGACTGACCATCAATGCCTTTAATTAATGGTGGGAGGTAGGGAGAGAAAGAAGGAGGGGAGAAAAAGAAAGAAATACTGTTAAACTGATGCATCTTCATTTGCTCTGAGCCATTTCCATGAAACTTTTTCTTATGAGAATCACAACCAAATCCTCTCTTGGCCCAGAAAACTTTACCTGTGCAGTAAGTGAGGAGTGCTAAGAAAATCACACCGCAACTCATGGTCAACTTGGCAAGGAACATCCTTCTCTAGAGGAAAATTATAACCTTCTTCAGATCTTCTGCTTTCCTTTCATTTAAATCCCCTGCTTTCTCGTTCCATGCAAATGAGATCTGGCCTCATTGGTCCAATTAGAATACTTTCTTCCCCAAAAGCATGATGAGGTCTTCTGGTTTAGTCCATAACCAGAGAAAACATTTGCATAGAGGAGATTTGGAAACTCGGATGATCTCAATTAAAAGATTTCAATTAAAAATGAATCCGTGCTGCTTGGAGAACAGAAAAACTTCTAGAGGCAAGTCTTTCCATTGATTAATTGTTCTCACAGACGGGAAAATTCTCCTTAGTTCCAAGTTGCTTCTCTCCTGGGTTAGTTTCCATTCGTTACTTCTGGTCCTGCCTTGTTATGCTTTGAATATAAATTGACCTCTTTTCCTTTGTGGCCATTTTAAGGAGTTGCTAACAAACATCCCTAAGGCCTAATTGAGGAATGTAAGTCAAATAAAACTACATAGATGATGAATAAGTGGATTTTGTGAATGAAGGTCACTTGAATAGCACACCTCTCTGCTCTTCTCTTAAACTAAACTGAACATTTGTCAACATTATGTCAAAGGTCACTGATGCGTAAAGGGGTGGAAAAAGTGAACTGAACTGAAATGAAATAAGGAGAAAGTCTTTGTCTCACTTCCCCACCTGAATGAATCGCTGTGGAACTGACTGCCCGTCCAGACGCAACAATAATAGGTGGCTTCGTCTTCAAGCAGAGCCCCAGTGATAGTCAAGGACATCACATTCCCTGATCTGGAACCAGAGAAACGTTCTGGAACCCCCGATGGCCTGGTACTGGTTGCATAGATCAAAGCTCGAGGTTGATTCCCAGGTATTTGCTGGGACCACCAAGGTCCATTGCAATCACCAAGATTCCCACCATCGTATCGACAAGATAGGGTGACTGTTCCCCCAGAAGCTACAAACTCTGGGTCCTTCAGGGTCTGCAATTGTTGAAGGGTGGGGCCTGAAAGAGAGCAAGACGTGGCTTGTTCACTGAAGGGTCAAGAAGACCATCAGGAATGACAAATTAAGTTATCTGGCAAGAAGGTTATCTAAGTTTAGTTCTAGAAAGAGTTATGCCTCTTTCCAAAGGGATTTGTCTTACCAACAGAGATTAGGATGTTGATGAGAAGAAATACCCGGGACATGGTGGGACAACTCAATGGGCCAATCCTTTCTCTAAAGCAAATGGATTTCCCCCTTGATTCCTCCCCACTTCTCTTAAACCCCCAAAAGACAAGACAGGAACACACACACACACCCTCAGATGCAAATAGTTTCCTCTTCAACTACCAAGCCAGCCCTCTGATTAGCGTCTGATTAGAGAAGTGATACGCAACTGCTAAGATGTGTCTTGTCTAAAACTAATATTTTTGTGCAGTGAGAAGAAAGAAAGAGACAAGAATTAGCACGTTAAAACATTGAAGACGGTCTGGGCTTCGTTCCAAGAACCTTCTTTGATCTCCTTGGGTTTACAAAGCCATATTTCTCCAAAAACGTATTTGCATTTGGACAAACATGGAATGTATTAATGGAATGTATCCTACACTCATTGATTAATTCACATGGTTCAAGAAGAGGAAATGACTCTTCAAGACCACCAGTCTTGGGGGTGAGGAAAGGAGGGTCCTACGCCATTGGAACATATGGGCTGGGACAGGTCATTAGTAACCTCATGTTCATTTTTCCTAATTTGTGGAGCATACCCCTGGGAGCAGAATTGTTGAACATAATCATTTCCTTTTATTGTGTACTACTCACCTGTTCTGAGAATGATCAGTGTCTTCCTCCCTCCGTTACTCTCAAGAAGGAGATGAGACATTTCAGGAGCCACATCTGGCCATGTTTTTGCTTATCATATTTTTTGCACAAACACCAAAGGGCAGCAGCCACCCCTACTGGCCACTGATGTTGCAATATCTTGCATTCTCCCCCACCTGGGATGAAGAAATGCAGCATTTGCTACCCTTTGCCAGCCATCTTCTTCCTTCTCCTGAAATATCAGAAGGATAGAAAAAAAAAGGATGTGTTGGAAGAATGGGACAAAATGTGCCTCCTTTATTAATTCTCCACAGCATCTAATCAAGGAGAGAAGCAACTTAGAACTAAGGAGAAATTTCCTGACAGTTAAAACAATCAATCGGTGGGACAACTTGCCTCCAGAAGTTGTAAATGCTCCAACACTGGAAGTTTTTAAAAAGATGTTGGATAACCATTTGTCCGAAATGGTAGAGGGTTTCCTGCCTAAATAGGGAGTTGGACTAGAGGACCTCTAAGGTCCCTCCCAACTCTTCTCTTCTCTTCTCTTCTCTTCTCTTCTCTTCTCTTCTCTTCTCTTCTCTTCTCTTCTCTTCTCTTCTATTTTTCCATTCTACTCCATCTTCCTTCTTTCCTTCCTACACCTCTTCCTCCCTATTCTATTCTATTCTCATTTCATTCTCTATTCCATTCTAACTGTCCCATTTGCTACAACTTGCCTCCAGAAGTTGTGGATGCTCCAACACTGGAAGATTTTAAAAAGATGTTGGATAACCATCTGTCTGAAATGGTAGAGGGTTTCCTGCCTAAATAGGGAGTTGGACTAGAGGACCTCCAATGTCCCTCCCAACTCTTCTCTTCTCTTCTCTTCTCTTCTCTTCTCTTCTCTTCTCTTCTCTTCTCTTCTCTTCTCTTCTCTTCTCTTCTCTTCTCTTCTCTTCGCTTCGCTTCTCTTCTCTTCTCTTCTACTCTACTCTTCTCTTCTATTCTATTCTTTTCTATTTTTCCATTCTACTCCATCTTCCTTCTTTCCTTCCTCCACCTTCTCCTCCTCCTCCCTATTCTATTCTATTCTCATTTCATTCTCTATTCTATTCTAATTGTCCCATTTGCTACAACTTGCCTGCAGAAGTTGTGGATGCTCCAACACTGGAAGTTTTTAAAAAGATGTTGGATAACCATCTGTCCGAAATGGTAGAGGGTTTCTTGCCTAAATAGGGAGTTGGACTAGAGGACCTCCAATGTCCCTCCCAACTCTTCTCTTCTCTTCTCTTCTCTACTCTTCTCTTCTCTTCTCTTCTATTCTTTTCTATTTTTCCATTCTACTCCATCTTCCTTTTTTCCTTCCTCCACCTTCTCCTCCTCCTCCCCATTCTATTCTATTCTCATTTCATTCTCTATTCTATTCTAATCTATTCTATTTTTCCATTCCACTCCATGTTCCTTCTTTCCTTCCTCCTCCTCCTCCTCCTCCCTATTCCATTCTATTCTCATTTCATTCTCTATTCTATTCTAATTGTCTCATAGTCAAGAATTATATCTAAGTTTGGGGCCTCCTTTTCTGTGCTTTTCCTTCTTGACTTTACTGAGATGCTTTACTGGAGGCAGAGGAGGTTCCCACTCATCAGAAGAATTTCATGTTTTCAGTGGATCATTCAT
This sequence comes from Bungarus multicinctus, assembly GCA_023653725.1. Classification (NCBI taxonomy): domain Eukaryota; kingdom Metazoa; phylum Chordata; class Lepidosauria; order Squamata; family Elapidae; genus Bungarus; species Bungarus multicinctus. The sequence goes on from CM042836.1 coordinate 180,068,758, forward strand.
TTCTCCCGCTAAGAACACTTAGCTCGTGGTCTGTACATTCAACGTCTAATGTAGGAGAGCCACGTGTGAGTGTGCCAATCACTGCAAAGTGTCCATCCTTACTTCCTCTAGCCTTGACCCAAACTTGTGCCAGTGGCCACTTTTTGGCCTGTCTCTTCATCCAGACCCTTTTATCCCATCATCTGCAAATCATCTGTAGCTTCTCCACGCTTACATTTGATCCTTTGACAGTTTTCACTCACACCATGTGAGGGACTCAGATTGTGGGTGTGTGGGCTTTCCCTTCACTTTTGTCTTCCATATAGCTGTATTTATCATCCCCCTTCATAGGGACAGAGAGACTTTTACAGATGTTACAGAAAGTTCATTCCTGTTAATTGAATGGGAAAAAGTTCTGTAGCCTGACACCAGCACCAATTGAGATGACCTTGGATCCCACCATGGGGTTAATCTGTTGTTCCTCTCTGCTCTGACATTCCTGAGCTCCCTACTCCCCCCAATGTGTGCAAAGCTGAGAAATGGAACGATGGCCTGCGACAGGCCTATTTCGAAGTTGACGGTAGCTGTAGGAGTTTCTCTGCTGTCTTTTCAGCTCTAGTTTCCCCAATCCAGTGGTGGGATTCAGGTTTTTTTACTACCGGTTCTGTGGGCATGGCTTGGTGGGCGAGGCAGGGGAAGGATACTGCAAAATTTCCATTCCCTCCCCACCCCACTAACGTGCTTTCCAGCTCTGTTCTCCTATGCAGGGCAACCAAAGGAGACCCAGCTGATCAACTAGGACTCAATGGGAGGCAGAGATGGGGTGGGGGTGGGGCCACCCAGTGGTGGGATTTGCCGGTTCCCCGAACTACTCAAAATTTCCGCAACCGGTTCTCCAGAACTGGTCAGAACCTGCTGAACCTCTGCCCCAATCACTGGTCAAAGTATGTTGCTTCTTGTTTCAGACTGAAGAGGAAGAGAGGAGGTTTTTGTCGCACTTCCCCATAAGAAGTTACCACTGTGGAACCCATCTTTCCAGCTAGCACAGTAATAATCTGCCTCGTCTCCAGTCTCTGAATTGGTGATGGTCAAAGATCCTGTAGTCCCAGATCTGGTGGCAGTGAACCGATTCGGGATCCCTTCTCCCCTGCTACTGCAGCCATCACAGTGGACAAAGCGAGGGGCTTGTCCTGCTTTCTGTTGATACCAGCCAATGGGGTAGGTACTCTGAGTTTGACAGGAGATCGTAATGGTTCCACCCAGGGACACAGAGCTGGAGGGAGGCTGAGTCCAAGTGGACTGACCATCGATGCCTTTAATTAATGGTAGGAGGGGGGAGGGAAGGAGGGAGGGAAAGAGTGAGGGGAGAAAAAGAAAGAAATATTGTTAAACAGGTGCAACCTTCATTTGCTCTGAGCCATTTTCAAGGAAAACTTTTCTTATGTGAACCAAAACCAAATCCTCTCTTGGTCCAGGAAAACTTTACCTGTGCAATAAGTGAGCAGTGATAAGAAAACCACAGCCCAACCCATGGTGAACTTCGGCAAGGAATATCCTTCGATAGAGGAAAATTATACCCTTCTTCAGATCTTCTGCTTTCCGTTCATTTAAATCTCCTGCTTTCTCCTTTCATGCAAATTAGATCTGCCCTCATTGGTTCTACTAGAAAACTTACTTCCCCAAAAGCATGTTGAGATCTTCTGGTTTAGCCAATGACCAGAGAAAACATTTGCATATATAGAACATTTGGAAACCGGGATGAATTAAAAGGTCTCAATTAAAAATGAAACTATGCTGCTTGGTGAACATGAAATCTTGTCAATTTCTTCAAACACGCTTCTTTATTGAAATTGACATGGAAATTATACATGAAATTGTGCAACTTCACTTAATAGTGTGTAAAACCTAGACAAAAAGAGGAGTACCTTTCTCTATTTGGACATATGGGCTAAGGCAGGTCATAAGAAATTCTCATATTCTCTTTTTTTAATATTTGGAGGAAGCCACCGGAAGCAGAGTTGGTGGACGTAACCATTTCCTTTTATCCTGCATATTTCATGCGTCCTGTGAGGGATCAGTACTTTCCTCAACCTCATATTATAGAGCAAGTGAGGAGACATTTCAGGAGCCACACCTGACCAGGCTTTTGATGAAGTCCTTCTTTGGAGAACTATGGAAGGGCATCAGCAGCCCCTACTGGCCGCTGGTGTGGCAACATCTGTGTTATCACCATCTGGGTTGAAAAAATGCAGCGTTTTCTCTCCTTTGAAGACCATCGTCTTTCTTCTGTTTAAATACCAGGAGAAGAAGAGAGAAAAGATATGGGGAAGGAGAACCAGAATGTGCCTTCTTTCTTAATTCTCTTACTTCTTACTTACTCTGGCAAGAAATATCCTTCTCTAGAGGAAAATTGTAACCTTCTTCAGATCTTCTTTTTCCCTTTCATTTAAATCTCCTGCTTTCTCCTTTCATGCAAATGAGATCTGCCCTCATTGCTTCGACTAGAAAACTTTCTTTCCCAAAAGCTTATTGAGGTCTTCTGAGTTAACCAATGACCAGAGGAAACATTTGCATATTAGAGATTTGATAATCAGGATGAATTACAAAGTCTGAATTAAAAATCAAACCAACCTGCTTGAGGAAATGGGATGTTTCTTGAAACAACATGCCTAATATGTGAATTTCACAGAGAAATAATCCATATGATTATGTAACTCAACCTCAAAAAGAGAAGAACCATAGTCCATTTGGATACATGGGCTAACCAGGTCATAAGCAATCCACACTGTCAGCCTCAGAAGCCATTTTTCTGAGGCTGCCACATTCAGTGCCTGGGAATTTGGGGGGGGGGATTTCATAGTGGGGAGAATATTGGACATAACAACATTCTTTCTCACAGAGTCAAGGACATGTTGCCCTGCACATGGAGGGGAGTGACTAGAGGGATGTGTCTAGTTGGGATGAAGATTTGATGGGTCCATGGGATGGACTGGGTGGTGCAGGGGATGGATCTTGGATTTCTCTTTTGGGGAGGGAAAACCCGTAACTCTCAGGTTCAGGTTTTCCCAGATGTGCCAATGTCACAACTCTCATAAAGTGGAACTTTGAGGAACTGATTGTCTTGGAGTTTATTGGTTTGGAGTTGGTTAGTTGGAACGCTGACACTCATATTCTCCCCCCCCTTTTTTTTTCTGCTTGGAACAGGTCACTTGAAGTACAGTTGTTGATCCGAACTATTTCCTTTTATTTTTCACCTCTTATGTGGAGGATCAGCCCCCTCCTCTCTTCCTAGACTAGACTTTGTAGGAGCCACATCTGACTGTCCTTTGGTTTAAGTTGTTTTTTGGAGATCCATGAAAGAGTGGAAGCAGCCCCTATTGGCCACAGATATTGCAGCCCCTGTGTTTTCCCCACCAGGACTGAAGAAATGCAGCATTCACCATCCTTTGAGAACCATCATCTTCCTCCCCCTTAAATTCCAGAAGAAAGATGGGGAAAAATAAGTGGAAAGAGAAAAGAATGGAAGAAAAAGCATTTTCTTTCATAATTCTCTCACAGAAGATGTCACAAAGCCTCCTTCGTTGTTTTTAATACTTCCATTTGTAAAAAGACATTTTCTTTTCAGTCCCTTCTCTCCTACATCCAATCTAGGGTTGAAGCACTTGCAAATCATCTCTAGCTTCTCCAATTCTACGTCTTCTCCTTTCAAAAGTTGTACTAATATCCCAGGGAGCTGAGACCATGGATCTGTGGCTTCCCTGCACCCTTCTCATCCACACTGCTGTGCCCATTATCCCCTTTGCTGGGTATTGAACGACTTCTTTGCAGATGAAAATGAACCTGCAGCTTGTTGTCTCGTGTCACTTCAGCTCAAGTGTCCCCAGTCATAGATCAAGGGATGTTGCATGTGGTTTTCGTCTCAAGAGGAAGAACGAAGGTTTTTGTCACACTTCCCCATAAGAATGTAACACCGTGCAACGCAGTAGCACCACTGTTCCAGCTACCACAGTAATAATCTGCCTCATCTCCAACCTCCACATTGGTAATGGCCAAAGATCCTGTACTCCCAGATCTGGTGGCAGTGAACCGATTTGGGATCCCTTCTCCCCTGCTGCAGCCATCACAGTGGACAAAACGAGGGCCTTGTCCTCCTTTCTGTTGATACCAGCCAATGCTGTAAGAACTCTGAGTTGTTTTGCAGGTGATCGTAATGGTTTCACCCAGGGACACGGAGCTGGAGGGAGGCTGAGTCCAAGTGGACTGACCATCAATGCCTTTAAGTAATGGTGGGAGGTAGTGAAGGAAAGAGTGAGGGGAGAAAAATAAAGAAATATTGTTAAACTGGAGCAACCTTCCTTTGTTCTGAGCCATTTTCAAGGAAACCCTTTCTTACGAGAATCACAGCCAAATCCTCTCTTGGTCCAGGAAAACTCTACCTGTGCAATAAGTGAGGAGTGCTAAGATAATCACAGCCCAACCCATGGTGAACTTCGGCAAGGAATATCCTTCTCTAGAGGAAAATTATACCCTTCTTCAGATCTTCTGCTTTCCGTTCATTTAAATCTCCTGCTTTCTCCTTTCATGCAAATTAGATCTGCCCTCATTGGTTCTACTAGAAAACTTGCTTCCCCAAAAGCATAATGAGATCTTCTGGTTTAGCCAATGACCAGAGAAAACATTTGCATATTGTAGATTAGGAACCCGGGATGAATAAAATGGTCTTAATTAAAAATGAAACCGTGCTACTTGGAGAACATGAAATCTTGTCAATTTCTTGAAACCCGCTTCTTTATTGAAATGGGCATGAAAATTATGCATGAAATTGTGCAACTTCACTTAATAGTGTGTAAAACCTAGGCAAAAAGAGGAGCACCTCATTCAGTTTGGACATAGGGGATAAGGCAGGTCATAAAAAATTCTCATATTCTCTTTTTTTAATATTTGGAGAAAGCCACCGGAAGCAGAGTTGGTGGACGTAACCATTTCCTTTTATCCTGCATAATTCATGTGTCTTGTGAGGCATCAGTGCCTTCTTCCTTCCATTATTATAGAGGAAGCAAGGAGATATATCAGGAGCAACACCTGACCAGGCTTTTGCGGAAGTCCTTCTTTGAAGAACTATGGAAGGGCATCAGCAGTTCCTACTGGCCGCTGGTGTGACAACATCTATGTTATCACCATCTGGGCTAAAGAAATGAAGTGTTTTCTGTCCTTTGAAGACCATCCTCTTCCTTCTGTTTAAATATAAAGAAAAGAAGAGAGAAAAGATAAAGGGAAGAGGAATAAAAATGTGCTTTCTTTTCTAATTATCTTACAAAAGATTTCCCAAGCCTTGTTTTTAACACTTTGATGTGAAGAAAAACATTTTAGGTAGAGATTTCACATAGGTTTATGGTTTATCTCCTTTTCCATCTCCACTTTCATGGTGGGCCTGAGATTGAAGTAAAGGAGGTACCTGTTCATCAGAAAAGATTCATGTTTTCATGTTAAGAACATTTAATAGGCATTAAATATAATTCATCATCTAATCTAGAAGAACCACAAATGAGTATGTAAATCTTTGAAAACTCTTCATCTTAATTTCCTATAGTCTTGGACCAAAAATGCCCCAGGAACCATATTTTAGCCTGTGTCTCCATACAGCCCCTTTTATCCCATCTCCAAGCTAGTGTTGAAGCACCTGCAAATCATCTCTAGGTTCTCCAATGTCATGTGTTCTCCTTTCAAAATTTGTACTTATAGCAGAGAGGGGACTGAGGCCAAGGATCTCTGGGCTTCCCTTGCAGCCTTCTCCTTCACACTCCCGTGTCCATCATCCCCCTAGCTGGTGATTGAAAGACTTCACTGCAAAAGGCAATGAACTTGCAGAACTTTCTCTCCAGCATCATCGGCTCAAGTGTCCCCAGTCATAGATCAAGGGATGTTGCATGTGGTTTCAGTCTCGAGAGGAAGAACGAAGGTTTTTGTCACACTTCCCCATAAGAATGTAACACCGTGCAGCTGGTTGCCTGCACTGTTCCAGCTACCACAGTAATAATTTCCCTCGTCTCCAAACTCCGCATTGGTAATGGCCAAAGATCCTGTACTCCCAGATCTGGTGGCAGTAAACCGATTTGGGATCCCTTCTCCCCTGCTACTGCAGCCATCACAGTGGACAAAGTGAGGGGCTTGTCCTCCTTTCTGTTGATACCAGCCAATGTTGTAGGAACTCTGAGTTGTTGTGCAGGGGATCGTAATGGTTCCACCCAGGGACACGGATCTGGAGGGAGGCTGAGTCCAAGTGGACTGACCATCAGTGCCTTTAATTAATGGTGGGAGGTAGGGGGGAAAAAAGTGAGGAGAGAAAAAGAAAGAAATATTGTTAAGCTGGTGCAACCTTCGTTTGCTCTGAGCCATTTTCAAGGAAACCTTTTCATGAGAATCGACAGCCAAATCCTCTCTTGGTCCAGGAAAACTTTACCTGTGCAGTAAGTGAGGAGTGCTAAGAAAATCACAGCCCAACCCATGGTGAACTTCAGCAAGGAATATCCTTCGATAGAGGAAAATTATACCCTTCTTCAGATCTTCTGTTTCCCTTTCATTTAAATCCCCTGCTTTCTCCTTTCATGCAAATGAGATCTGCCTCATTGGTTCTAGTAGAAAACTTGCTTCCCCAAAAGCAAGTTGAGGTCTTCTGGTTGAGCCAATAACCAGACAAGACCTCTGCATATATAGAACTTTTGGAACCCGGGACGAATAAAAAGGTCTCAATTAAAAATGAAACCGTGCTGCTTGGAGAACATGAAATCTTGTCAATTTCTTCAAACATGCTTCTTTATTGAAATTGACATGAAAATTATGCATGAAATTGTGCAACTTCACTTAATAGTGTGTAAAACCTAGGGAAAAAGAGGAGCACCTCACTCCATTTGGACATATGGGCTGAGGCAGGTCATAAGAAATTCTCATTATTATTTTTTTAATATTTGGAGGAAGCCACCGGAAGCAGAGTTGGTGGCCCTAACCATTTCCTTTTCTCCTGCATATTTCATGTGTCCTGTGAGGGTTCAGTGCTTTCCTCCACCTCATATTGTATAGGAAGCGAGGAGATATTTCTTAACAGATGTACCTTTTCTTTATGTACACTGAGAGTATTTACACCAAGACAGATTCCTTGTGTGTCCAGTCACACTTGGCCAATAAAGAATTCTATTCTGTTCTATTCTATTTTAGGAGCCACACCTGACCAGGCTTTTGCTGAAGTCCTTCTTTGGACAACTATCGAAGGGCAACAGCAGCCTCTACTGGCCGCTGGTGTGGCAACATCTGTGTTATCACCATCTGGGCTGAAGAAATGCAGAGTTTTCTCTCTTTTGAAGACCATTGCCTTCCTTCTGTTTAAATATCAGGAAAGGAAGAGAAAAGATAAGGGGAAGAGGAATAAAAATGTGCCTTCTTTCCTAATTCTCTTACTTCTTACTTTCTCTGGCAAGGAATATCCTTCTCTAGAGGAAAATTGTAACCTTCTTCAGATCTTCTTCTTCCCTTTCATTTAAATCTCCTGCTTTCTCCTTTCACGCAAATGAGATCTGCCCTCGTTGCTTCGATTAGAAAACTTTCTTTCCCAACAGCATATTGAGGTCTTCTGAGTTAACCAATGAGCAGAGGAAACATTAGAGATTTGATAATCAGGATGAATTACAAAGTCTGAATTAAAAATCAAATCAACCTGCTTGAGGAAATGGGATGTTTCTTGAAGCAACATGCCTAATATGTGAATTTCACAGAGAAATAATCCATATGATTATGTAACTCAACCTCAAAAAGAGAAGAACCATAGTCCATTTGGATACATGGGCTAACCAGGTCATAAGCAATCCACACTGTCAGCCTCGGAATCCATTTTTCTGAGGCTGCCACATTCAGTGCTTGGGAATTTGGGGGGGGGGATTTCATAGTGGGGAGAATATTGGACATAACAACGTTCTTTCTCAGAGAGTCAAGGACATGTTGCCCTGCACATGGAGGGGAGTGACTAGACGGATGTCTCCAGTTGGGATGAAGATTTGATGGGTCCCTGGGATGGACTGGGGGGTGCAGGGGATGGATCTTGGATTTCTCTTTTGGGGAGGGAAAACCCGTAACTCTCAGGTTCAGGTTTTCCCAGATGTGCCAATGTCACAACTCTCATAAAATGCAACTTTGAGGAACTGATTGTCTTGGAGTTTATTGGTTTGGAGTTGGTTAGTTGGAACGCTGACACTCATATTCTTCCCCTCCCCTTTTTTTCTGCTTGGAACAGGTCACTTGAAGAATAATTGTTGAACTGAACTATTTCCTTTTATTTTTCACCTCTTATGTGGAGGATCAGCATCCTCCTCTCTCCCTTACCATAGAGGGACAGACTAGACTTTGCAGGAGCCACATCTGACTGTCCTTTGGTTTAAGTCGTTTTTTGGAGACCCATGAAACAGTGGAAGCAGCCCCTATTGGCCACAGATATTGCAGCCCCTGTGTTTTCCCCACCTGGACTGAAGAAATGCAGCATTCACCATCCTTTGAGAACCATCATCTTTCTCCTCCTTAAATTCCAGAAGAAAGATGGGGAAAAATAAGCGGAAAGAGAAAAGAATGGAAGAAAAAACAATTACTACCCACCTGCCTTCAATCGAGGACCTGTATACTGCACGAGTCAAAAAGAAGGCTGTGAAAATATTTACACACCCCTCACATCCTGGACATAAATAGTTTCAACTCCTTTCCTCAAAACGACGCTATAGAGCACTGCACACCAGAACAACTAGACACAAGGACAGTTTTTTCCCAAACGCCATCACTCTGCTAAACAAATAATTCCTTCAACTATTTACAAAGTGTACACTACTATTACTGTTAATCTTCTCATCACTCCTTATCACCCATCCCCTCCCACTTGTGACTGTAACTTTGTTGCTTGTATCCTCTGTTTCCTAGTATGATTTGATGTTGATTGTTTACTATCATTAAGTGTTGTACATTATGATTCTTGATTCGTAACAAATGTTCCTTCTTTATGCATACTGAGAGTATTTACACCAAGACAAATTCCTTGTGTGTCTAATCACACTTGGCCAATAAAGTATTCTATTCTATTCTATTCTATTCTAAAAAGCATTTTCTTTCATAATTCTCTCACAGAAGATGTCACAAAGCCTCCTTTGTTGTTTTTAATACTTCTATTTGTAAAAAGACATTTTCTTTTCAGACCCTTTTCTCCTACATCCAATCTTGGGTTGAAGCACTTCCAAATCATCTCTAGCTTCTCCAATTCTACGTCTTCTCCTTTCAAAATTGTACTTATATCCCAGGGAGCTGAGACCTTGGATCTGTGGCTTCCCTGCACCCTTCTCATCCACACTGCTGTGCCCATCATCCCCTTTGCTGGGGCTTGAGCGACTTCTCTGCAGATGAAGATGAACCTGCAGCTTGTTCTCTCGTGTCTCTTCAGCTCAAGTGTCCTCAGTCATAGATCAAGGGATGTTGCATGTGGTTTCAGTCTCGAGAGGAAGAATTTGGACATATGGGCTAAGGCAGTTCATAAGAAATTCTCATATTCTCTTTTTTTAATATTTCGAGGAAGCAATTGGAAGCAGAGTTTGTGGACCTAACCATTTCATTTTATCCTGCATATTTCATGTGTCCTGTGAGGGATCAGTGCCTTCCTCTATCCCTTACTGCAGAGGAAGAGAGGAGACATTTCAGGAGCCACATCTGACCAGGCTTTTGCTGAGATCCTTCTTTGGAGAACTATGGAAGGGCAACAGCAGCCCCTACTGGCCGCTGATGTGGCAATATCTGTGTTATCATCATCTGGGATGAAGGAATGAAGCATTTTCTGTCTTTTGAAGACCATCATCTTCCTTCTGTTCAAATATCAGGAAAAGAAAGAAAAATAAGGAGAAGAGGAATAAAAATATGCTTTTTTTCCTAATTCTCTTACAAAAGATTTCCCAAAGCCTCCCTTATTTTTAACACTTTGATTTGAAGAAGGACATTTTAGGTAGAGATTTCATATAATGTGTGGTTTATCTCCTTTTCCATCTCCACTTTCATGGTGCGCTTAGGGTTAAGGTAAAGGAGGTGCCTGTTCATCAGAAAAGATTCATGTTCTCGTGAAATGATTTATTTCTCCTGGTAGGAACATTTAATAGGCATCTAGAAGAAGTACACGTGAGTGTGCAAATCTTTACAAATTCTTCATCTTAACGTTCTTCGCACAAAAATTCCCAGCCACCATTTTTTCGCATTTTTCTCCATAAAGCTCCTTTTATCCAATTTCCAATCTCGTGTTGAAGCACCCGCAAATCCTTTCTGGTTACTCCAATATCACGTTTTCTCCTTTCAAAATGTGGACTTATAGCACAGGGGGGACTGAGGCCAAGGATCTCTGGGCTTCCCTACACCCTTCTCCTCCACACTCCCATGCCCATCATCCCCTTTGCTGGGCACTGAGAGACTTCTATGCAGAAGGCAATGAACTTGCAGCAATTTCTCTCCTGCATCATCAGCTCAAGTGTCCCCAGTCATAGATCAAGGGATGTTGCAGGTAGTTTCAGTCTCGAGAGGAAGAATGAAGGTTTTTATCACACTTCCCCATAAGAATTCACCACCGTGCAACGCAGTAACATCATCGTTCCAGCTACCACAGTAATAAACTGCCTCGTCTTCAGCCTCCACATTGGTAATGGTCAAAGATCCTGTACTGTCAGATTCAGTGGCAGTGAACCGATCTGGGATCCCTTCTCCCCTGTCACTGCAGATATCACAGTGGACAAAACGAGGGGCTTGTCCTCCTTTCTGTTGATACCAGGCAATCCAATTAGTACTCTGTGTTTTGCAGGAGATTGTAATGGTTCCACCCAGGGACACGGAAGTTGAGGGAGGCTGAGTCCAAGTGGACTGACCATCAATGCCTTTAATTAATGGTGTGAGAGAGGGAGAGATAGAATAAGGGGAGAAAAAGAAAGTAATACTGTTAAACTGATGCAAATACTATTGCAAATACTGATGAAATACTGTTAAATGATGCATTCATTTGCTCTGAGCCATTTCCATGAAACATTTTCTTATGAGAATCACAACCAAATCCTCCCTTGGCCCAGAAAACTTTACCTGTGCAGTAAGTGAGTAGTGCTAAGAAAATCACACCCCAACTCATGATCAACTTGGCAAGGAATATCCTTCTCTAGAGGAAAATTATAACCTTCTTCAGATCTTCTGCTTTCCGTTCATTTAAATCTCCTGCTTTCTCCTTTCATGCAAATTAGATCTGGCCTCATTGGTTCAACTAGAATACTTTCTTCCCCAAAGGCAGGTTGAGGTCTTCTGGTTTAGTCCATAATCAGAGAAAACATTTGCATAGAGGAGATTTGGAAACTCGGATGGTCTCAATTAAAAGATTTCAATTAAAAATGAATCCGTGCTGCTTGGAGAACAGAAAAACTTGTCAATTTTAATCAAACACACTTGTTTATAGGTAAAATTGACATGGACATGATGCATGAAATTGTGCAACTTCAGTTAATAGTGCGTAACACCTAGGGAGAATGACGAGCCCCATACTCCAATTTGACACTTGGGTTAAGGCAATTCATAAGAAATCATCATTTTCTTTTCTTTTTAATATTTGGATGAAGCCACTGGAAGCAGAGTTGGTGGACCTAACCATTTCCTTTTATCCTGCATATTTCATGTGTCCTGTGAGGGATCAGTGCCTTCCTCTACCTCATATTGTGGGGGAAGTGAGGAGACACTTCAGGAGCCACACCTGACCAGGCTTTTGATGAAGTCCTTCTTTGGAGAACTATGGAAGGGCAACAGCAGCCCCTACTGGTCGCTGATGTGGCAACATCTGTGTTATCACCCTCTGGGCTGAAGAAATGCAGCGTTTTCTCTCCTTTGAAGACCATCATCTTCCTTCTGTTCAAATATCAGGAGAAGAAGAGTGAAAAGATAAGGGGAGGAGAACCAGAATGTGCCTTCTTTCCTAATTCTCTTACGGAAGATTTCCCCAAGCCTCCCTTGCTTTTAACACTTTGATTTGAATGACATTTTAGGTAGAGATTACATATAAGTCAGGGGGACCACGTTTCTCTGGACTTGTCCTTCTCAACTTCAGTGGTTCATTTAAAATTGTGGGAAGGAGGTACATGCTTATCAGAAGTGTTTCATATTTTTGGTGGCTGATTCATTTGTCCCGGTAGGAGCATTTGGTATGTGGTTGGTTCAGCTCAACGTCTAACATAGGAGAACGACATAAGAGTGTCCATCTTTAGGAACTCTTCATCCTTACATCCTGCAATCATGGAGTAAACATGCCCCAGGGGCCAATTTTTAGCCCATGTCTTCATACAATTCCCTTTTCCCCTATGTCCAATCTGGTGTCTAAACACCTGAACATCATCTTTAGCTTCTGCAATTTTATTTCTTTTTCTTTCAAAATATTTCTAGCCCAGGGTGAAAGGAAGAGTGAGGGGTTTTGTCACACCTCCTCATGCCACACACCTGTCCCAGTGATCTCTTTTCCATGCTGTGTCCTTCTATAATCCTCTTTATCCTTCCTCCTGTTCATTACCCAAGCAGCTGAAAACCATCTCTACCTTCTCCAAATTTCCATCTGCCCCTTTCACAATTTCTGCTTGGAGCACAAGAGCCTTATTAGAGATGTTTCTCTCCTGCATCTTCAAACAAAGGATCCCCAGGGTCAGATGAGGTAGGTTGCTTCTTGTTCGAGGCTGAAGTGGCATAGAGGAGGTTTCTGTCACACTTCCCCATAAGAATGTAACACCGTGCAACGCGTTGCGTGCACTGTTCCATCTACCACAGTAATAAACTGCCTCGTCTTCAGCCTGCGCATTGGTGATGGTCAAAGTGCCTGTAGTCCCAGATCTGGTGGCAGTGAACCGATTTGGGATCCCTTCTCCCCTACTACTGCCACAGCTATCACAGTGGACAAAACAAGGGCCTTCTCCTGCTTTGTGTTGATACCAGTAAATGATGTAATCAACCTGAGTTGTGCAGGAGAATCCAATGGTTCCACCTAGGGACACAGAGCTGGAGGGAGGCTGAATCCAACTTTGTTGACAGTCAATACCTTTCAAAGGGAGAAAGAGAATGGTGAAATAAAGAAAATAATACCCTGTCTGTCGTTCACTTTATTATCCTTAAATATTTCGGGGAACTGTGTTTATTATTAAAGTCAAAAGCAAAGTCTTTCTTGGACCAGGAAAACTTTACCTAGGCAGTAAATGAAGAGTGCTATGAAAATCAGAGCCCAACCCATGGTCAACCTTGGCAAGGAATATCCTTCTAGGGAGGAAAATTATAACCTTCTTCAGATCGTCTTCTTTCCTTTCCTTTAAATTCTCTGCTTTCTCCTTTCATGCAAATAAGATCTCCCCTCATTGGTTCAACTAGAATACTTTTTTCCCCATAAGCATGTTGAGGTCTTCTGATTGGACCAACGACCAGAGGAAACATTTGCATGTTGGAGATTTGGAAACTGGGAGGAATTAAAAGGTCTCAATTAAAAATCTAACCATCCTGCTCACACCAGAAAGGGATGAGATCTTGGATCTGTGGGATTTCCCTGCACTTTTCTACAGTCCTGAACCCATCATGGTCAGGGGTGGGCTGCTGGGGGCTCTCAGGGGCTCAGGCAATCCCCTAGCTAAGACCAATCTGGGCTTGGCGAGCCCGCAGTAACCTCAGAAAGACCAACAGCCACACTTGAATAATAATTGGACACCTTTTTGGCTTTTTTCCTTTCTGGGCATTCAGCCAAGAGCATTTCACACCTCGTAAAAGTGATGCAAGCTAAATAAAGTGCTTGCTGAGGGAGAGCCATTGAGAAAATCAGATAATATAGCCACTAGAATCTCTAAGAATCACATAACTCACCAGAAACTCCACTAAGATTCCAAGATCCCTCTCACAGCACGTAACTCACTGCTATTAAGCCTGGTTTCACCCAGTCTTTTATTTAAGTATTAAATGCACAAAATAATAAACAACTTTTTGGTATACTATCTTTTTTTAGGTAATTAGGGCAAAGAAGCGATGTTGAGTTGGCCATACCCACCCAACCACATGACCACCCAGCCACGCCCACCCAGCCACTCGTTAAACCCCTTGGTAAAAAATTTGAAGCCCACGCTGATCATGGTACTTGCTCCAGTGACCACTTTTCAGCCTGTGTCCTCATACACTCCCTTTTCTCCTACATCCAACCTAGGGTTGAAGCACTTGCAAATCATCTCTAGCTTCTTCAATTCTACGAGTCTTTTCCTTTCAAAATTTGTACTTATATCCTCGGGGGCTGAGACCATGGATCTGTGGCTTCCCAGTGCCCTTCTTGTCCACACTCCAGTGCCCATCATCCCCTTTGCTGGGGATTGAGCGACTTCTCTGCAGATGGAGATGGACCTGCAGCTCATTCTCCCATGGCTCTTCAGCTCAAGGGTCTCCAGTCAAAGATGAAGGTATGTTGGAAGAGGAAGAGATGAGGCTTTTGTCACACTTCCCCATAAGAATTCACCACCGTGCAACACGATAGTTCCACTGCTCCACCTAGCACAGTAATAATCTGCCTCATCTCCAGCCTCCACATTGGTGATGGTCAACGATCCTGAATTGCCAGATCTGGTGGCAGTGAACCGATTTGGGATCCCTTCTCCCCTGCTACTGCAGCCATCACAGTGGACAAAACGAGGGGCTTGTCCTGCTTTCTGTTGAAACCAGTGGATGCTGTAGGCACCTTCAGTTATTGTACAAGAGAGAGTAATGGTTCCACCTGGGGACCCAGAACTGGAGGGAGGCTGAGTCCAAGTTAACTGACCATCAATGCCTTCAATTAATGGTGGGAGGGAGGGAGAGAAAGAGTGAGGGGAGAAAAAGAAAGAAATACAGTTAAACCGATGCATCTTCCTTTACTTTGCCCATTTCCAAGGGATCAAGTCCTGATAATTCACAACAAAATCCTCTCGTGGTCTAGGAAAGCTTGACCTGTGGAGTAAGTGAGGAGTGCAAGGAAGACCACATCCCAGCCCATGGTCACCTTTGGCAAGGAATGTCCTTCGATAGAGAAAAATTGTAACCTTCTTTGTATCTTTTCCTTTCCTTTCCTTTCCTTAAATGCCCATTTTCTCCTTTCATGCAAATGAGATCTGCCCTCATTGGTTTTTCTAGAAAACCTTTTGAGGTCTTCTGGTTTAACCAATGAACGGTGGAAACATTTGCATACTGGAGATTTGGAAACCAGGAAGATTTAAAAGGTATCAATTAAAAATCAAACCTTGCTGCTTGCAGAACAGGAAAGCTTGTGAATTTCTTCAAACACATCGTTTTATATGTGAATTTGGCATAGAAATGATACGTGTAATTGTGCAGCCCTACTTGATCTCCATAGCATGGAAAAACTAATTTGCAATTGCGATAGAACCAAGTGCATAGTGTTTTCTTCCAGAAAGAAAGAAAAGAGAAACCACCAGTCTAGTGAAAAAGAACAAGTCCATCATATTACTCTATTTGGACAGAAAGAGGGGAGATATTTGAGGAGCCACATCTGGCCATGCTTTTGCTTACATTGAGAACGATGAAAGGGCATCAGCAACCCTACTGGACACTGATTTTGAAACACCTGAGTTATCACCATCTGGGATGAAGCAATTCAGCCTTTGCCATCCTTGGAGGACCATCCTTCTTCTTCACCTCCAATGTCAAAAGGAGAGAAAATGAGTTGATAGAGCATACAAAATGACACACAAAATGTGTCTTCTTTATTAATTCTCTCTCAGAAGATGTCATAAAGCCTCCCTTATTGTTTTTTTTTTCATACTTGAATGGGAAGAGAGACATTTTAAGCACAGAGTTCATATAAGTTTGTGGTATCTCTCCTTGTTCATCTCCGCTTTCATGGTGGGCCTCGGGTTGAGGGAAAAGAGCTACTTATTCATCAGAAAAGCTTCACGATTTCAGTGGATGATTCATTTCTCCTGGTAGAAATATTTAACACACAATCAGTTCCGTTCAACATCTAATCTAGAAGAACCATGCATGAGTGGGCAAATCTTTACGAACTGTTCATCCCAACGTCCTCTAGCCTTGGCACAAACTTGCCCCAATGGCCACTTTTAAGCCTGGGTCTCCATAAAGCCCCTTTTAAAGGTAAAGGTTCCCTTGCACATCTTTGCTAGTTGTTTCTGGCTCGAGGGGGCAGTTCTCACCTCCGTTACAAAGCCGAAGAGCCAGCATTGTCCGAAGACGTCTCCGTGGTCATGTGGCCAGCATGACTAAATGCCAAAGGTGCATGGAGGAATGCTATTCCCTTCCCACCAAAGTCCCTAGTCCCTATTTTCCTACTTGGATTTTTTTACGTGCTTTCGAACAGCTAGGTTGGCAGAAGCTGGGACCAGTAACAGGAGCTTACTCCATTATGCAGCACTAGGGATTCGAACTGCTGAACATCCAACCTTTCTGATTGACAAGCTTCTGATTGTCTTAGCCACTGAGCACCACATCTCTAATAAAGTCCCTTTTATGACAGTTCTAATGTAGTATTGAAGGAACCTGCCAATCATCACTAGCTTCTCCAATGTTACGTCTTCTCCTTCCAAAAAGTTGTATTTATACCACAGAGGGCTATGACCATGGGTCTGTGGGCTTCCCTTGCACCCTTCTCATTCACACTCCTGTCCTCATCATCCCCTTTCCTGGGCATTGAGAGACTTCTCTGAGGAGAAGGAGATGAACTTGCAAGAATTTCTCTCCTGCATCCTCAGCTCAAGTCTCCCCAGTAATATGTTGCATGTAGTTTCAGTCTGGAGGGGAAGAATGAGGGTTTTTGTCACACTTCCCCATAAGAATTTACCACCGTGCAACGCAGTATAACCACTGTTCCAGCTACCACAAAAATAATCTGCCTCATCTTCAAGCTCCACATTGGTGATGGCCAAAGATCCTGTAGTCCCAGATCTGGTGGCAGTGAACCGATTCGGGATCCCTTCTCCCCTGTTAGTACAGCCATCACAGTGGAGAAAACGAGGGGCTTGTCCTCCTTTCTGTTGATACCAGCCAATCCAATTAGTACTCTGAGTTAGACAGGAGATCGTAATGGTTCCACCCAGGGACACGGAACTGGAGGGAGGCTGAGTCCAAGTGGACTGACCATCGATGCCTTTAATTAATGGTGAGAGGGGGGGAGGGAGGGAGGAAGAGAAAGAGTGAGGGGAGAAAAAGAAAGAAATATTGTTAAACAGGTGCAACCTTCATTTGCTCTGAGCCATTTTCAAGGAAAACTTTTCTTATGAGAACCAAAACCAAATCCTCTCTTGGTCCAGGAAATCTCTACCTGTGCAATAAGTGAGCAGTGATAAGAAAATCACAGCCCAACCCATGGTGAACTTCGGCAAGGAATATCCTTCTCTAGAGGAAAATTATACCCTTCTTCAGATCTTCTGCTTTCCGTTCATTTAAATCTCCTGCTTTCTCCTTTCATGCAAATTAGATCTGCCCTCATTGGTTCTACTAGAAAACTTGCTTCCTCAAAAGCATATTGAGATCTTTTGGTTTAGCCAATGACCAGAGAAAACATATGCATATTGTAGATTTGGAATCCGGGATGAATAAAATGGTCTTAATTAAAAATGAAACCGTGCTACTTGGAGAACAGGAAATCTTGTCAATTTCTTCAAACACGCTTCTTTATTGAAATTGACATGGAAATTAGACATGAAATTGTGCAACTTCACTTAATAGTGTGTAAAACCTAGGCAAAAAGAGGAGCACCTCACTCCATTTGGACATATGGGCTGAGGCAGGTCATAAGAAATTCTCATATTCTCTTTTTTTAATATTTGGAGGAAGCAATTGGAAGCAGAGTTGGTGGACCTACACATTTCCTTTTATCCTGCATATTTCATGTGTCTTGTGAGGGATCAGTGCCTTCCTCCACTTTATATTTCAGAGCAAGTGAGGAGACACTTCAGGAGCCACACCTGACCAGGCTTTTGCTGAAGTCCTTCTTTGAAGAACTATGGAAGGGCATCAGCAGCCCCTACTGGCCGCTGATGTGGTGACATCTGTGTTATCACCATCTGGGCCGAAGAAATACAGCATTTTCTGTCCTTTGAAGACCATCCTCTTCCTTATGTTCAAATATCAGGAAAAAAAGAGAAAAGCGGAAGAGGAATAAAAATGTGCCTTATTCCTTATTCTCTTAGGAAAGACTTCCCAAAGACTCCCTTGTTTTTAACACTTTGATTTGAAGAAGGACATTTTAGGTAGAGGTTTCATATAAGTTTATGGTTTATCTCCTTTTCCATCTCCACTTTCATGGTGGGCCTGAGGTTGAGATAAAGGAGGTACCTGTTCATCAGAAAAGATTCATGTTTTAATGAAATGATTTGTTTCTCCTGGTAGGAACATTTAATAGGCGGTAAGTATAATTCATCATCTAATCGAGAAGAAACACATGTGAGCGTGCAAATCTTTACGAACTGTTCATCCTAACGTCCTCTAGCCTTGGCACAAACTTGCCCCAATGGCCACTTTTAAGCCTGGGTCTCTATAAAGCTCCTTTTAAGTAAAGGTAAAGGTTCCCTCGCACATCTTTGCTAGTTGTTTCTGGCTCGAGGGAGCAGTGCTCACCTCCGTTACAAAGCCGAAGAGCCAGCACTGTCCGAAGACGTCTCTGTGGTCATGTGGCCAGCATGACTAAATGCCAAAGGTGCATGGAGGAACGCTATTCCCTTCCCACCAAAGTGGTCCCTATTTTCCTACTTGGATTTTTTTACGTGCTTTCGAACAGCTAGGTTGGCAGAAGCTGGGACCAGTAACGGGAGCTTACTCCATTATGCAGCACTAGGGATTCGAACCGCCGAACATCCAACCTTTCTGATTGACAAGCTTCTGATTGTCTTAGCCACTGAGCGCCACATCTCTAATAAATTCCCTTTTATGACAGTTCTAATGTAGTGTTGAAGGAACCTGCCAATCATCACTAGCTTCTCCAATGTTACGTCTTCTCTTTCCAAAAAGTTGTATTTATACCACAGAGGGCTATGACCATGGGTCTGTGGGCTTCCCTTGCACCCTTCTCATTCACATTCCTGTCCTCATCATCCCCTTTCCTGGGCACTGAGAGACTTCTCTGAGGAGAAAGAGATGAACTTGCAAGAATTTCTCTCCTGCATCATCAGCTCAAGTCTGCCCAGTAATATGTTGCATGTGGTTTCAGTCTGGAGGGGAAGAATGAGAGTTTTTGTCACACTTCCCCATAAGAATTTACCACCGTGCAACGCAGTATAACCACTGTTCCAGCTACCACAAAAATAATGTGCCTCATCTTCAAGCTGTGCATTGGTGATGGCCAAAGATCCTGTAGTCCCAGATCTGGTGGCAGTGAACCGATTCGGGATCCCTTCTCCCCTGCTACTGCAGCCATCACAGTGGACAAAGCGAGGGGCTTGTCCTGCTTTCTGTTGAAACCAGTTAATGGTGTTAGTACTCTGAGTTTGACAGGAGATCGTAATGGTTCCCCCTGGGGACACGGAGCTGGAGGGAGGTTGAATCCAAGCGGACTGACCATCAATGCCTTTAGGGGAGAGAAAGAAAAAAATATTTATTTTTTGATTTTATTTTTTATTTATTTTATTTTTTCAAGCTAAGAAAACAGATATAAGTATATACATAGAATCTGATGCACTTTCCAACTTTCCAACCAACTTCTTAGAGATTCATAACCAAATCCTCTCTTGGCCCAGGAAAACTCTACCTGTGTAGTAAGTGAGGAGTGCCAAGAAAATCAGAGCCCAGCCCATGGTCAACTTTGGCAAGGATTATCCTTCCAGGGAGAAAAATAACAACCTTCTTCAGATCTTCTCCATCCTTTTCCTTTAATATCCTCCTTAAATGCCCCTTCATGCAAATGAGATCTGCACCCATTGGTTCTACCATTAATATTTTATTCCCACAAAGCCTTACGGTGTCTTCTAGTTTAAGCAATGACCATGGGGCTCATTTGCATACAGGAGATTTTGAAAGTTGGAGAGGACACTTAAAAGCTTCCCATAAAACCCTAACCACCCTGATGTTCCTGGCGGAAACTTCTTTATTTCTTCTATTTCTTTCCAACCACCTTCTTTATATATGAACATGATTTAATAGAATAATGGAATGACAAAATGGCCGAGTTAGAAGGGATCTTGGAGGTCTTCTAGTCCAACCCCTTGCTCAGGCAGGAAACCCTCTACCATTGCTGACAAAGGGCTGTGTAATCTCTGCTTAAACTCCTCATGTGTTGGAGCACCTACAACTTCTAGAGGCAAGTCTTTCCATTGATTAATTGTTCTCACAGACGGGAAAATTCTCCTTAGTTCCAAGTTTCTTCTCTCCTGGGTTAGTTTCCATCCGTTTTTTCTGGTCCTGCCTTGGTGTGCTTTGAATATAAATTGACCTCTTTTCCATTGTGGCCATTTTAAGGAGTTCCTAACAAACATCCCTAAGGTCTAATTGAGGAATGTAAATCAAATAAAACTACACACATGATGAATAAGTGGATTTTGTGAATGAAGGTCACTTGAATAGCACACTTCTCTGCTCTTCTCTTAAACTAAACTGAACATTTGTCAACATTATGTCAAAGGTCACTGATGCGTAAAGGGGTGGAAAAAGTGAACTGAACTGAAATGAAATAAGGAGAAAGTCTTTGTTTCACTTCCCCACCTGAATGAATCGCTGTGGAACTGACTACCCGTCCAGACGCAACAATAATAGGTGGCTTCGTCTTCAAGCAGAGCCCCAGTGATAGTCAAGGACATCACATTCCCTGATCTAGAGCCAGAGAAACGTTCTGGAACCCCCGATGGTCTGGTACTGGTTGCATAGATCAAAGCTCGAGGTTGATTCCCAGGTATTTGCTGGGACCACCAAGGATAGTTGCTATCCCCAAGATTCCCACCATCGTATCGACAAGATATGGTGACTGTGCCCCCAGAGGCTACAAACTCTGGGTCCTTCAGGGTCTGCAATTGTTGAAGGGTGGGGCCTGAAAGAGAGCAAGACGTGCCTTGTTCAGTGAAGGGTGAAGAGGACCATCAGGAATGACAAACTAAGTTATCTGGCAAGGAGGTTATCTAAGTTTAGTTCTAGAAAAAGTTATGCCTCTTTCCAAAGGGATTTGTTTTACCAACAGAGATTAGGATGTTGATGAGAAGAAATGCCCGGGACGTGGTGGGACAACTCAATGGGCCAATCCTTTCTCTAAAGCAAATGGATTTCCCCCTTGACTCCTCTCCACCTCTCTTATACCCCCAAAAGACACAATAAGAACACACAGACACATCCTCAGATGCAAATACTTTCCTCTTCAACTACCAAGCCAGCCCTCTGATTAGCGTCTGATTAGAGAAGTGATACGCAACTGCTAAGATGTGTCTTGTCTAAAACGAATATTTTTGTGCAGTGGGAAGAAAGAAAGAGACAGGAATTAGCACGTTAAAACACTGAAGACGGTCTGGGGTTCGTTCCAAGAACCTTCTTTGATCTCCTTGGGTTTACAAAGCCATATTTACCAAAAACGTATTTGCATTTGGACAAACATGGAATGTATTAATGGAATGTATCCTACACTCATTGATTAATTCAATGAAATCTCCCTGGAATACCACCAGTCTTGGGGGTGAGGAAAGGAGTGTCATACGCCATTGGAACATATGGGCTGGGACAGGTCATTAGTAACCTCATATTCATTTTTCCTAATTTGTGGAGCATACCCCTGGGAGCAGAATTGTGGAACATAACCATTTCCTTTTATCCTGCACTACTCACCTGTTCTGAGAATGATCAGGGTCTTCCTCCCTCCGTTACTCTCAAGAAGGAGATGAGACATTTCAGGAGCCACATCTGGCCATGCTTTTGCTTATCGTATTTTTTGCACAAACACCAAAGGGCAGCAGCAACCCCTACTGGCCACTGATGTTGCAATATCTTGCATTCTCCCCCACCTGGCCGGAAGAAATGCAGCATTTGCTACCCTTTGCCAGCCATCTTCTTCCTTCTCCTGAAATATCAGAAGGACAGGAAAAAAAAGGATGTGTTGGAAGAATGGGACAAAATGTGCCTCCTTTATTAATTCTCCACAGCATCGAATCAAGGAGAGAAGCAACTTAGAACTAAGGAGAAATTTCCTGACAGTTAAAACAATCAATCGGTGGGACAACTTGCCTCCAGAAGTTGTAAATGCTCCAACACTGGAAGTTTATAAAAAGATGTTGGATAACCATTTGTCTGAAATGGTGTAGGGTTTCCTGCCTAAATAGGGAGTTGGACTAGAAGACCTCTAAGGTCCCTCCCAACTCTTCTATTCTATTCTATTTTTCCATTCCACTCCATGTTCCTTCTTTCCTTCCTCCTCCTCCTCCTCCTCCTCCTCCTCCTCCTCCTCCTCCTCCTCCTCCTCCTCCTCCTCCTCCTCCTCCTCCTCCTCCTCCTCCCTATTCCATTCTATTTTCATTTCATTCTCTATTCTATTCTAATTGTTCCATTTGCTACAACTTGCCTCCAGAAGTTGTAAATGCTCCAACACTGGAAGTTTTTAAAAAGATGTTGGATACCCATTTGTCTGAAATGGTGTAGGGTTTCCTGCCTAAATAGGGAGTTGGACTAGAAGACCTCCAGGGTATCTCCCAACTCTTCTCTTCTCTTCTCTTCTCTTCTCTTCTCTTCTCTTCTCTTCTCTTCTCTTCTCCTCTTCTCTTCTCTTCTCTTCTCTTCTATTCTATTCTATTTTATTCTTTTCTATTTTTCCATTCTATTCCATCTTCCTTCTTTCCTTCCTACACCTCCTCCTCCTCCTCCCTATTCTATTCTATTCTCATTTCATTCTCTATTCTATTCTAATTGTCCCATTTGCTACAACTTGCCTCCAGAAGTTGTGGATGCTCCAACACTGGAAGTTTTTAAAAAGATGTTGGATAACCATCTGTCTGAAATGGTAGAGGGTTTCCTACCTAAATAGGGAGTTGGACTAGAGGACCTCCAAGGTCCCTCCCAACTCTTCTCTTCTCTTCTCTTCTCTTCTCTTCTATTTTTCCATTCTACTCCATCTTCCTTCTTTCCTTCCTACACCTCTTCCTCCCTATTCTATTCTATTCTCATTTCATTCTCTATTCCATTCTAACTGTCCCATTTGCTACAACTTGCCTCCAGAAGTTGTGGATGCTCCAACACTGGAAGATTTTAAAAAGATGTTGGATAACCATCTGTCTGAAATGGTAGAGGGTTTCCTGCCTAAATAGGGAGTTGGACTAGAGGACCTCCAAGGTCCCTCCCAACTCTTCTATTCTGTTCTATTCTATTTTTCCATTCCACTCCATGTTCCTTCTTTCCTTCCTCCTCCTCCTCCTCGTCCTCCTTCTCCTCCTCCTCCTCCCTATTCCATTCTATTCTCATTTCGTTCTCTATTCTATTCTAATTGTCTCATAGTCAAGAATTATATCTAAGTTTGGGGCCTCCTTTTCTGTGCTTTTCCTTCTTGATTTTACTGATATGCTTTACTGGAGGCAGAGGAGGTTCCCACTCATCAGAAGAATTTCATGTTTTCAGTGGCTCATTCATTTCTCCCACTAAGAACATTTAGCTCGTGGTCTGTACATTCAAGGTCTAATGGAGGAGAGCCACGTGTGAGTGTGCCAATCACTGCAAAGTGTCCATCCTTACTTCCTCTAGCATTGACCCAAACTTGCGCCAGTGGCCACTTTTTGGCTTGTCTCTTCATGCAGACCCTTTTATCCCATCATCTGCAAATCATCTGTAGCTTCTCCATGCTTAAATTTGATCCTTTGACAGTTTTCACTCACAGCATGTGAGTGACTCAGATTGTGGGTGTGTGGGCTTTCCCTTCACTTTTGTCTTCCATATAGCTGTATTTATCATCCCCCTTCATAGGGGACAGAAAGACCTTTGCAGATGTCAAGGTTCTGACTAATCTTCATCATCTTTTAACGACCCCATAATCCCTTACATCGGGGTGGAGTCTGAGGAACTGAATGGAACTGAGTGTTTGCTGGCCGGATGCCCTTCCTGTCCCCAATGCGGAGTTATATTCAGCAGATACATTCTCATCGTGCCCAGAGAGAGAAATATCTGCCTCTACCTAGGATCGAACTCATTCCCTCCTGATTGTGAGGCCAGAGCTCCCCCTGTAGGCCACTGCACCCCTCAGGTTTGACTAATAAACCCAACCAATTCAGCCCTCTTGAGACATTCCGTTTTCTCAAAGAACTGTTTTATTGAGTAGATCCTTTTGGCATAGATGAAAACAAAACCAGCCCTAAATATTACCCATGCTTTCTCTCTAATTGGTCCCATTGCCCAAGAAGGTGTTCTGGCGTCTCTTTGGCTCCTCCACTCAGTCTCTGGCCAGTTGTCAGATCCGTGTAACTGTCATTTCTTCAGTGAAAGAAGAAAAGGGGTGGGGAACTGATAAAGAAATCCTTTCTTGATGTAACCTGAATACATTTAATTTTATATCGAATTTATATAACCCACACGTGATACAATGGAGAGAGGAAACCCAGATGGCCAAAACCTATCACCTCTGAGAGGCACAGCCAGGAGATGAGAAGACCATAAAAATTCCACAGTGAGATGTCTCCTGGGAAACTCTGAAAAAGATCGTTCTGAAAAGTGGGTGGGGGAAAATTATGTATGCTTGGGAAACTGTGAAAAAGATCATTTCTAAAGAAGGGGTGGGGGGTGGGGATTAACATACTGGCTTTTTTTTCACTAAATACACAAAAAGAGAAGGGGAGGGGTTCTAAACTCCCTTATCTATCCCGGTATTCCTGAGAGATCTTAGACGCTGCTTTGAACTCTACATGAATTGGCTCATCTCAATGAAGGATTCCTTTTGATACGTTTGGTTTTCAAAAGTTCATTCTTGTTAATTGAATGGGAAAAAGTTCTGTAAGCCTGACACCAGCACCAATTGAGATGACCTTGGATCCCACCATGGAGTTAATCTGTTGTTCCTCTCTGGTCTGACATTCCTGAGCTCCCTACTCCCCCCAATGTGTGCAAAGGTGAGAAATGGAACGATGGCCTGCGACAGGCCTATTTCGAAGTTGACGGTAGCTGTAGGAGTTTCTCTGCTGTCTTTTCAGCTCTACTTTCCCCAATCCAGTGGTGGGATTCAGGTTTTTTTACTACCAGGTCTGTGGGCGTGGCTTGGTGGGCGAGGCAGGGGAAGGATACTGCAAAATTTCCATTCCCTCCCCACCCCACTAACCTGCTTTCCAGCTCCGTTCTCCTATGCAGGGCAACTCAGCTGATCAAGTAGGACTCAATGGGAGGCAGAGAAGAGGTGGGGGTGGGGCCACCCAGTGGTGGGATTTGCCGGTTCCCCGAACTACTCAAAATTTCCGCAACCGGTTCTCCAGAACTGGTCAGAACCTGCTGAATATACCACCTCTGCCCCAATCACTGGTCAAAGTATGTTGCTTCTTGTTTCAGGCTGAAGAGGAAGAGACGAGGTTTTTGTCACACTTCCCCATAAGAAGTTACCACTGTGGAACCCGTCTTTCCAGCTAGCACAGTAATAATCTGCCTCGTCTCCAGTCTCTGAATTGGTGATGGTCAAAGATCCTGTAGTCCCAGATCTGGTGGCAGTGAACCGATTCGGGATCCCTTCTCCCCTGCTACTGCAGCCATCACAGTGGACAAAGCGAGGGGCTTGTCCTGCTTTCTGTTGAAACCATCGAATGGGGTTAGTACTCTGAGTTTGACAGGAGATCGTAATGGTTCCCCCTGGGGACACGGAGCTGGAGGGAGGTTGAATCCAAGCGGACTGACCATCAATGCCTTTAGGGGAGAGAAAGAAAAAAATATTTATTTTTTGATTTTATTTTTTATTTATTTTATTTTTTCAAGCTAAGAAAACAGATATAAGTATATACATAGAATCTGATGCACTTTCCAACTTTCCAACCAACTTCTTAGAGATTCATAACCAAATCCTCTCTTGGCCCAGGAAAACTCTACCTGTGCAGTAAGTGAGGAGTGCCAAGAAAATCAGAGCCCAGCCCATGGTAAACTTTGGCAAGGATTATCCTTCCAGGGAGAAAAATAACAACCTTCTTCAGATCTTCTCCATCCTTTTCCTTTAATATCCTCCTTAAATGCCCCTTCATGCAAATGAGATCTGCACCCATTGGTTCTACCATTAATATTTTATTCCCACAAAGCCTTACGGTGTCTTCTAGTTTAACCAATGACCATGGGGCTCATTTGCATACAGGAGATTTTGAAAGTTGGAGAGGACACTTAAAAGCTTCCCATAAAACCCTAACCACCCTGTTGTTCCTGGCGGAAACTTCTTTATTTCTTCTATTTCTTTCCAACCACCTTCTTTATATATGAACATGATTTAACAGAATAACAGAATGACAAAATGGCCGAGTTAGAAGGGACCTTGGAGGTCTTCTAGTCCAACCCCCTGCTCAGGCAGGAAACCCTCTACCATTGCAGACAAAGGGCTGTGTAATCTCTGCTTAAACTCCTCATGTGTTGGAGCACCTACAACTTCTAGAGTCAAGTCTTTCCATTGATTAATTGTTCTCACAGACGGGAAAATTCTCCTTAGTTCCAAGTTGCTTCTCTCCTGGGTTGGTTTCCATCCGTTGCTTCTGGTCCTGCCTTGGTGTGCTTTGAATATAAATTGACCTCTTTGTGGCCATTTTAAGGAGTTCCTAACAAACATCCCTAAGGTCTAATTGAGGGATGTAAGTCAAATAAAACTACATACATGATGAATAAGTGGATTTTGTGAATGAAGGTCACTTGAATAGCATATACTTCTGCTCTTCTCTTAAACTAAACTGAACATTTGTCAACATTATGTCAAAGGTCATTGATGCGTAAAGGGGTGGAAAAAGTGAACTGAACTGAAATGAAATAAGGAGAAAGTTTTTGTCTCACTTCCCCACCTGAATGAATCGCTGTGGAACTGACTACCCGTCCAGACGCAACAATAATAGGTGGCTTCGTCTTCAAGCAGAGCCCCAGTGATAGTCAAGGACATCATATTCCCTGATCTGGAGCCAGAGAAACGTTCTGGAACCCCCGATGGTCTGGTACTGGTTGCATAGATCAAAGCTCGAGGTTGATTCCCAGGTATTTGCTGGGACCACCAAGGCACATTATTATCACCAAGATTCCCACCATCGTATCGACAAGATAAGGTGACTGTTCCCCCAGAGGCTACAAACTCTGGGTCCTTCAGGGTCTGCAATTGTTGAAGGGTGGGGCCTGAAAAAGAGCAAGACGTGGCTTGTTCACTGAAGGGTCAAGAAGACCATCAGGAATGACAAACTAAGTTATCTGCAAGGAGGTTATCTAAGTTTAGTTCTAGAAAGAGTTATGCCTCTTTTCAAAGGGATTTGTCTTACCAACAGAGATTAGGATGTTGATGAGAAGAAATGCCCGGGACATGGTTGGACAACTCAGTGGGCCAATCCTTTCTCTAAAGCAAATGGATTTCCCCCTTGACTCCTCTCCACTTCTCTTAAACCCCCAAAAGACACAACAGGAACACACAGACACACCCTCAGATGCAAATACTTTCCTCTTCAACTACCAAGCCAGCCCTCTGATTAGCGTCTGATTAGAGAAGTGATACGCAACTGCTAAGATGTGTCTTGTCTAAAATGAATATTTTTGTGCAGTGGTAGGAAAGGAAGAGAAAGAATTAGCACGTTAAAAACTGAAGACAGTCTGGGGTTCGTTTCAAGAACCTTCTTTGATCTCCTTGGGTTTACAAAGCCATATTTACCAAAAACGTATTTGCATTTGGACAAACATGGAATGTATTAATGGAATGTATCCTACACTCATTGATTAATTCACATGGTTCAAGAAGAGGAAATCTCCCTTCAAGACCACCAGTCTTGGGGGTGAGGAAAGGAGGGTCATACTCCATTGGAACATATGGGCTAGGATAGGTCATTAGTAATGTCATATTCATTTTTCCTAATTTCTGGAACATACCCCTGGAAGCAGAATTGTTGAACATAAACATTTATCCTGCACTAGTCACCAGTTCTGAGAATGATCAGTGTCTTCCTCCCTCGCTTACTCTCAAGAATTTTCTCTAGAGGAAAATTATACCCTTCTTCAGATCTTCTGCTTCCCTTTCATTTAAATCCCCTGCTTTCTCCTTTCATGCAAAGGAGATCTGCCTTCAGTGGTTTTACTAGAAAACTTGCTTCCCCAAAGGCAGGTTGAGGTCTTCCGGTTTAGCCAATAACCAGAGAAAACATTTGCATAGAGGAGATTTGGAAACCGGGATGAATTAAAAGGTCTTAATTAAAAGTGAAGCAATGCTACTTGGAGAACATGAAATCTTGTCAATTTCTTCAAACACGCTTCTTTATTGAAATTGACATAGAAATTATACATGAAATTGTGCAACTTCACTTAATAGTGTGTAAAATGTAGGGAAAAAGAGGAGCACCTCACTCCATTTGTCCATGTGGGCTAAGGCAGGTCATAGGAAATTCTCATATTCTTTTTTTTTTAATATTTGGAAGAAGCCACTGGAAGTAGAGCTGGTGGACCTAACCATTTCCTTTTCTCCTGCATATTTCATGTGTCCTGTGAGGGATCAGTGCCTTCCTCTATCCCTTACTGCAGAGGAAGAGAGGAGACATTTCAGGAGCCACACCTGACCAGGCTTTTGCTGAAGTCCTTCTTTGGAGAACGATGGAAGGGCGTCAGCAGCGCCTACTGGCTACTGATATTGTAACATCTGTGTTATCACCATCTTGGTTGAAGAAAAGCAGCGTTTTCTGTCTTCCTTCTCTTTTAAATATCAGGAAAGGAAGAGAGAAAAGATAAGGAGAAGAGGAATAAAAATGTGCTTTCTTTCCTAATTCTCTTACGAAAGATTTCCCAAAGCGTCCCTTGTTTTTAACACTTTGATTGGAAGAAGGACATTTTAGGTAGAGATTTCATATAATGTGTGGTTTATCTCCTTTTCCATCTCCACTTTCATGGTGTGCTTAGGATTAAGGTAAAGGAGGTATCTGTTCATCACAAAAGATTCATGTTTTCGTGAAATGATTTATTTCTCCTGGTAGGAACATTTAATAGGCATTTAGAAGAAACACATGTGAGTGTGCAAATCTTTACAAATTCTTCATTTTAATGTCCTTGGCACAAAAATATCCCAGCTACCGTTTTTTACCTTGTTTCTCCATAAAGCCCCTTTTATCCCATCTCCAATCTAGTGTTGAAGCACCAGCATATCACCGCTAGTTACTCCACGTCTCCTCCTTTCAAAATGTGGACTTATAGCACAGGGGGGGACTGAGGCCAAGGATCTCTGGGCTTCCCTACACCCTTCTCCTCCACACTCCCATACCCATCATACCCTTTGCTGGGCACTGAGAGACTTCTATGCAGAAGACAAAGAACTTGCAGGAATTTCTCTCCTGCATCCTCAGCTCAAGTGTCCCCAGTCATAGATCAAGGGATGTTGCAGGTGGTTTCAGTCTCTAGAGGAAGAACTTTAGTCACACTTCCCCATAAGAATTCACCACCGTGCAACGTAGTACCATCATCGTTCCGGCTACCACAGTAATAAACTGCCTCGTCTTCAGCCTCCACATTGGTGATGGTCAAAGATCCTGTACTGTCAGATTCAGTGGCAGTGAACTGATCTGGGATCCCTTCTCCCCTGCTACTACAGATATCACAGTGGACAAAACGAGGGGCTTGTCCTCCTTTCTGTTGATACCAGGCAATGAGGTATGTACTCTGTGTTTTGCAGGAGATTGTAATGGTTCCACCCAAGGACACGGAGCTGGAGGGAGGCTGAGTCCAACTGGACTGACCATCAATGCCTTTAATTAATGGTGGGTGGGAGGGAGGGAAAATGTGAGGGGAGAAAAAGAAAGAAATATTGTTAAACTGATGCACCTTCCTTTGCTCTGAGCCATTTTCAAGGAAACCTTTTCTTATGAGCATCACAACCAAATCCTCCCTTGGCCCAGAAAACTTTACCTGTGCAGTAAGTGAGGAGTGCTAAGAAAATCACACCCCAACGCATGGTGAACTTGGCAAGGAACATCCTTCTCTAGAGGAAAATTATAACCTTCTTCAGATCTTCTGCTTTCCTTTCATTTAAATCCCCTGCTTTCTCGTTCCATGCAAATGAGATGTGCCCTCATTGGTCCAACTTGAATATATTTTTCCCCAAAAGCATTATGAGGTCTTCTGCTTTAGCCAATGACCAGAGAAAACATTTGCATAGAGGAGATTTGGAAACCGGGATGAATTAAAGGGTTTTAATTGAAAATGAAACTGCTGCTTGGAGAACAGGAAAACTGGCCAATTTTCATCAAACACACTTGTTTATAGGCAAAATTGACATGGAAATGATGGATGAAATTGGGCAACTTCATTTAATAGTGTGTAACGCCTAGGGAGAAAGACGAGCCCCATACTCCAATTTGACACTTGGGTTAAGGCAGGTCATTAGAAATCCGCATTTTCTTTTCTTTTCTTTCCTTTTAATATTTGGAGGAAGCCACCAAAAGCAGAGTTGGTGGATCTAACCATTTCCTTTCATCCTGCATATTTCATTTGTCCTGTGAGGGATCACCACCTTCCTCCAACCTTTACTGTATAGGAAGCGAGGAGTCATTTCAGGAACCACATCTGACCAGGCTTTTGCTGAAGTCCATCTTTGGAGAATGATGAAAGGGCATCAGCAGCCCCTACTGGCCGCTGGTGTGGCAACATCTGTGTTATCACCATCTGGGCTGAAGAAATGCAGCATTTTCTGTCCATTTGAAGACCATCCTCTTCCTTCTGTTTAAATAACAGAAAAAGAAGAGAGAAAAGATAAGGGGAAGAGGACTAAAAATGTGCCTTGTTTCTTAATTCTCTTATGACAGATTTACCAAAGCCTCCCTTGCTTTTAACACTTTGATGTGAAGATGGACATTTTAGGTAGAAATTTCATATAAGTTTATGGTATCTCTCCTTTTCTATTTCCACTTTTATGGTGGGCCTGAGATTGAGGTAAAAGAGGTACTTGTTCATCAGAAAAGATTCATGTTCTCATGAAATGATTTCTTTCTCCTGGTAAGAACATTTAATAGGCGGTAAGTATAATTCATCATCTAATCTAGAAGAAACACACGTGAGTGTGCAAATCTTTACAAACTCTTCATCTTAACGTCCTTGGCACAAAAATACTCCAGCTACCATTTTTTTGCTTGCTTCTCCATACAGCCCCTTTTATCCCATCTCCAATCTAGTGTTGAAGCATCAGCGTATCACCGGTAGTTACTCCACGTCTCCTCCTTTCAAAATGTGTACTTATAGCACAGGGGGGTCTGAGGCCAAGAATTGTTGGGCTTCCCTGCACCCTTCTCCTCCACACTTCCATGCCCATCATCCCCTTTGCTGGGCACTGAAGACTTCGATGCAGAAGACGAAGAACTTGCAGGAATTTCTCTCCTGCATCCTCAGCTCAAGTGTCCCCAGTCATAGATCAAGGGATGTTGCAGGTGGTTTCAGTCTCGAGACGAAGAACGAAGGTTTTAGTCACACTTCCCCATAAGAATTCACCACCGTGCAACGCAGTTTCATCCTCATTCCAGCTACCACAGTAATAAACTGCCTCATCTTCAGCCTCCACATTTGTGATGGTCAAAGATCCTGTACTGTCAGATTCAGTGGCAGCGAACCGATCTGGGATCCCTTCTCCCCTGTCACAGATTTCACAGTGGACAAAACGAGGGGCTTGTCCTCCTTTCTGTTGATACCAGCCAATCCAATTAGTACTCTGTGTTTTGCAGGAGATTGTAATGGTTCCAACCAGGGACACGGAACTCGAGGGTGGCTGAGTCCAAGTGGACTGACCATCAATACCTTTAATTAAGGGTGGGAGGTAGTGAAGGAAAGAGTGAGGGGAGAAAAAGAAAGAAATATTGTTAAACTGATGCACCTTCCTTTGCTCTGAGCTATTTTCAAGGAAACCTTTTCATGAGAATCACAGCCAAATCCTCTCTTGATCCAGGAAAACTTTACCTGTGCAATAAGTGAGGAGTGCTAAGAAAACCACAGCCCAACCCATGGTGAACTTCAGCAAGGAATATCCTTCTCTAGAGGAAAATTATACCCTTCTTCAGATCTTCTGTTTCCCTTTCATTTAAATCCCCTGCTTTATCCTTTCATGCAAATGAGATCTGCCCTCATTGGTTCTACTAGAAAACTTGCTTTCCCAAAAGCAAGTTGAGGTCTTCTGGTTTAGCCAATAACCAGACAAGACCTCTGCATATATAGAACTTTTGGAACCCGGGACGAATAAAAAGGTCTCAATTAAAAATGAAACTGTGCTACTTGGAGAACATGAAATCTTGTCAATTTCTTCAAACATGCTTCTTTATTGAAATTGACATGAAAATTATGCATGAAATTGTGCAACTTCACTTAATAGTGTGTAAAATGTAGGGAAAAAGAGGAGCACCTCACTCCATTTGGACATATGGGCTAAGGCAGGTCATAAGGAATTCTCATATTCTCTTTTTTTAATATTTGGAGGAAGCCACCGGAAGCAGAGTTGGTGGCCCTAACCATTTCCTTTTCTCCTGCATATTTCATGTGTCCTGTGAGGGATCAGTGCTTTCTTCCACCTCATATTGTATAGGAAGTGAGGAGATATTTCTTAACAGATGTATCTTTTCTTTATGTACACTGAGAGTATTTCTTGTGTGTCCAATCACACTTGGCCAATAAAGAATTCTATTCTGTTCTATTCTATTTTAGGAGGCACACCTGACCAGGCTTTTGCTGAAGTCCTTCTTTGGAGAACGATGGAAGGGCATCAGCAACTCCTACTGGCCGCTGCTGTGGCAACATCTGTGTTATCACCATCTGGGCTGAAGAAATGCAGCGTTTTCTCTCCTTTGAAGACCATTGCCTTCCTTCTGTTTAAATATCAGGAAAGGAAGAGAGAAAAGATAAGGGGAAGAGGAATAAAAATGTGCCTTTTTCTTAATTCTCTTACAATAGATTTTCCAAAGCCTCTCTTGTTTTTAAGACTTTATTTATTTATTTATTTATTTATTTATTTATTTATTTATTTATTTATTTATTTATTTGTTTATTTATTTATTTATTTATTTATTGTACTTATATACCGCCCTATTTCCCTGACAGGACTCAGGGCGGCGCACAGCCAAATTAAAATGCAGAGGACAATACAAAATTAAGAACAGTTAAAAGACCAAATATGAAAGGCTGAAATTTATAAGAAGTTTAAAAGCCAAAGTAGATAAAAACCAAATTACAATCCTAAAATCCCCTAAAAACCCCTAGGCCAGACCGGCTTGATGAAATAGATAGGTTTTCAACACGCACCGGAAGGTCAGGAGATCAGGGATGATCCTCATCTCCGGGGGTAATTTGTTCCAGTGGGAGGGTGCCCCCCCAACGAGAAGGCCTGCACCCTCGGGGTCGCCGGCTGTCCAGCCGGTGGCACCCCGAGGAGGCTGACTCTATGGGAGCGTACTGGCCGACGGGAGGCCGATAATGGCAGGAGGCTGTCCCACAAATATCCTGGTCCCAAGACATGGAGCGCTTTAAAGATGGTAACCAGGACCTTGAAGTGCACCCGGAGGACCACCGGGAGCCAATGCAGCTCACGCAAGAGCGGTGTAACATGGGACCCCCGAGGAGCCCCCAACACCACCCGCGCGGCTGCATTCTGCACCAGCTGGAGCCTCCGGGTGCACTTCAAGGGAAGCCCCATGTAGAGAGCGTTGGCATAGTCTAGGCGGGAGATAACGAGGGCGGAAGTGACCGTGAGAAGCGCATCCCGATCCAGAAAGGGCCGCAACTGGTAAATCCTACAGACCTGACCAAAAGCCACCCTGGCGACGGCTGCCACATGGTCCTCCAATGACAGCTGTACATCCAGGAGGACACCCAGATTGTGAGCCCTCTCTGTGAGGGCAAGAATTTCCCCCCACCACAGCCAGCGATGGAACCAGCTGGCTGTATCGGGGTGCCAGGAAGCACAGCCACTCAGTCTTAGATGGGTTGAGCTGAAGCCTGTTCAGCGCCATCCAACACCGCACGGCCTCCAGGCATCGGGTCATCACTTCGACAGCTTCATCGGAGTGGCCCGGGGTAGATTTTAACTTTGATTTTAAGAAGGACATTTTAGGTAGAGATTTCATATAAGTTTATGGTTTCTCTCCCTTTCTATTTCCGCTTTAATGGTGGGCCTGAGGTTGAGGCAAAAGAGGTACTTGTTAATCAGAAAAGATTCATCTTTTCATAAAATGATTTATTTCTCCCTGTGAGAACATTTAATAGGTGGTAAGTATAATTCATCATCTAATGTAGAAGAAACATACGTGAGTGTGCAAATCTTTACACACTCTCCATCTTGACGTCCTTGGCACAAAAATGCCCCAGCCACCATTTTTTCGCTTTTTTCTCCATAAAATCCCTTTTATCCCATCTCCAAACTAGAGTTGAAGCACCTGCAAATCCTCTCTAGTTACTCCAATGTCACGTTTCCTCCTTTCAAAATGTGGACTTATAGCACAGGGGGGGTCTGAGGCCAAGGATCTCTGGGCTTCCCTACACCCTTCTCCTCCACACACCCTGGCCCATCATCCCCCTTGCTGGGCATTGAGAGACTTCTTTGCAGAAGGCAATAAACTTGCAGGAATTTCTCTCCTGCATCATCAGCTCAAGTGTCCCCAGTCATAGATCAAGGGATGTTGCATGTGGTTTCAGTCTCGAGAGGAAGAATGAAAGTTTTTGTCACACTTCCCCATAAGAATGTAATACCGTGCAACTGGTTGCCTGCACTGTTCAAGCTACCACAGTAATAAACTGCCTCATCTTCAGCCTCCACATTTGTGATGGTCAAAGATCCTGTACTGCCAGAGTCAGTGGCAGTGAACCGATCGGGGATCCCTTCTCCCCTGCTACTGCAGCCCTCACAGTGGACAAAACGAGGGGCTTGTCCTGCTTTCTGTTGATACCAGGCAATGTAGTAGGAACTCTGAGTAGTTGTGCAGGAGATCGTAATTGTTCCTCCCAGGGACACGGAGCTGGAGGGAGGCTGAGTCCAAGTGGACTGACCATCAATGCCTTTAATTAATGGTGGGAGGTAGTGAAGGAAAGAGTGAGGGGAGAAAAAGAAAGAAATATTGTTAAACTGGAGCAACCTTTGTTTGCTCTGAGCCATTTTCAAGGAAAACTTTTCTTACGAGAATCACAGCCAAATCCTCTCTTGGTCCAGGAAAATTTTACCTGTGCAATAAGTGAGGAGTGCTAAGAAAACCACAGCCCAACCCATGGTGAACTTTGGCAAGGAATATCCTTTTCTAGAGGAAAATTATACCCTTCTTCAGATCTTCTGCTTTCCATTCATTTAAATCTCCTTCTTTCTTCTTTCATGCAAATGAGATCTACCCTCATTGGTTTTACTAGAAAACTTGCTTCCCCAAAAGCATGTTGAGATCTTCTGGTTTAGCCAATGACAGAGAAAACATTTGCATATTGTAGATTTGGAACCGGGGATGAATAAAATGGTCTTAATTAAAAATGAAACCGTGCTACTTGGAGAACATGAAATCTTGTCAATTTCTTCAAACACGCTTCTTTATTGAAATTGTCATGGAAATTATACATGAAATTGGGCAACTTCACTTAATAGTGTGTAAAATGTAGGAAAAAAGAGGAGCACCTCATTCAATTTGGACATAGGGGCTAAGGCAGGTCATAAGAAATTCTCATATTCTCTTTTTTTAATATTTGGAGGAAGCCACCAAAAGCAGAGTTGGTGGATCTAACCATTTCCTTTTCTCCTGCATATTTCATGTATCCTGTGAGGGATCAGTGCCTTCCTCCACCTCATATTGTAGAGCAAGTGAGGAGACACTTCAGGAGCCACACCTGACCAGGCTTTTGATGAAGTCCTTCTTTAGAGAACGATGAAAGGGCATCAGCAGCCCCTACTGGCCGCTGGTGTGGCAACTTCTGTGTTATCACCATCTGGGCTGAAGAAATGCAGCGTTTTCTCTCCTTTGAAGACCATCGTCTTCCTTCTGTTTAAATATCAGGAAAGGAAGAAAGAAAAGATAAGGGGAAGAGGAATAAAAATGTGCCTTCTTTTCTAATTCTCTTACTTCTTACTTACTCTGGCAAGGAATATCCTTTTCTAGAGGAAAATTATAACCTTCTTCGGATCTTCTTCTTCCCTTTCATTTAAATCTCCTGCTTTCTCCTTTCATGCAAATGAGATCTCCCCTCATTGCTTCGACTAGAAAACTTTCTTTCCCAATAGCATATTGAGGTCTTCTGAGTTAACCAATGACCAGACAAGACCTCTGCATATATAGAACTTTTGGAAACTGGGATGAATAAAATGGTCTTAATTTAAAAATGAAACCGTGCTGCTTGGAGAACATGAAATCTTGTCAATTTCTTCAAACACGCTTCTTTATTGTAATTGTCATGGAAATTATGCATGAAAATGTGCAACTTCACTTAATAGTGTGTAAAACCTAGACAAAAAGAGGAGCACCTTTCTCTATTTGGACATATGGACTGAGGCAGGTCATAAGAAATTCTCATTATTATTATTTTAATATTTGGAGGAAGCCACCGGAAGCAGAGTTGGTGGACCTAACCATTTCCTTTTATCCTGCATATTTCATGTGTCCTGTGATGGATCAGTGCCTTCCTCCACCTCATATTGTAGAGCAAGTGAGGAGACACTTCAGGAGCCACACCTGACCAGGCTTTTGGTGAAGTCCTTCTTTGGAGAATGATGAAAGGGCATCAATAGCCCCTACTGGCCGCTGATGTGGTGACATCAGTGTTATCACCATCTGGGCCGAAGAAATACAGCATTTTCTGTCCTTTGAAGACCATCCTCTTCCTTATGTTCCAATATCAGGAAAAGAAGATAGAAAAGATAAAAAAAACCCAAAGGACAAGACAGGAACACAAACATTCCCTCAGATGCAAATATTTTCCTCTTGAACTACCAACTCACCTCTCTGATTAGTGTCTGGTTAGAGAGGTGATATGCAACTGCTAAGATGTGTCTTGTCTATAATTAATATTTTTGTGCAGTGGTAGGAAAGGAAGAGACAAGAATTAGCACGTTAAAAACTGAAGACGGTCTGGGGTTCGTTCCAAGAACCTCCTTTGATCTCCTTGAGTTTACAAAGCCCTATTTACCCAAAATGTATTTGCATTTGGACAAACATTTGGACAAACATTCCCACCATAGGGTTAATCTGTTGTTCCTCTCTCGTCTGACATTCCTGAGTTCCCTACTCCTCCCAATGTGTGGCAAGTTGAGAAATGGAAAGATGGCTGCGACAGGCCTGTTTCAAAGTTGAAAATAGCTGTAGGATTTTGTCTGCTGTCTGTTCAGCTCTAGTTCCCCGAATCCAGTGGTGGCATTCAGGTTTTTTTACTACCAATTCTGTGGGTGTGGCTTGGTGGGCGTGGCAGGGGAAGGATGTACTGCAAAATCCCCATTCCCTCCCCTCCCCGCCCCACTAACCTGCTTTCCAACTCCATTCTCCTCTGCAGGGCAACCAAAGGAAACCCAGCCGGTCAACTGGGACTCAATGGGAGGCAGAGAAGAGATGGGGTTGGTGGGGCCACCGAGTGGTAGGATTTGCCGGTTCTCCGAACTACTCAAAATTTCTGCTACCAGTTCTCCAGAACTGGCCAGAACATGTTGAATAGACCACCTCTGCCTGCATCACTGGTCAAAGTATGTTGCTTCTTGTTTCAGACTGAAGAGGCAGAGGGGAGGTTTTTGTCGCACTTCCCCATAAGAATTTACCACTGTGCAACAGATTATTACTCGAGCTAGCACAGTAATAATCTGCCTCATCACCAATCTCTGCATTGGTGATGGCCAAAGATCCTGTAGTCCCAGATCTGGTGGCAGTGAACCGATTTGGGATCCCTTCTCCCCTGCTACTGCAGCCATCACAGTGGACAAAACGAGGACCTTTTCCTGCTTTCTGTTGAAACCAGTTAATGGTGTTCGTACTCTGCGTTGTGGAGGGGAGTGCAATGGTTCCACCTAGGGGCACGGAGCTGGAGGGAGGCTGAGTCCAAGTGGACTGACCATCAATGCCTTTCAGGAAATAGGGTAGGAAGAGAAAGAGTGGTGAGAGAGAGAGAAAAAAACAATACTGTGAATGTAATGCACCTTCCTTTGTTCTTCATCATTTCCCAGGGACCCTGTTCTTATGAGAATCACAAACAGATTCTCTCTTGGCCAATTACTTTACCTGTGCAGTAAGTGAGAACTGCCAAGAAAATCAGAGCCCAGCCCATGGTCAACTTTGGCAAGAATTATCCTTCCAGGGAGAAAAATAACAACCTTCTTCAGATCTTCTCCATCCTTTTCCTTTAATATCCTCCTTAAATGCCCCTTCATGCAAATGAGATCTGCACCCATTGGTTCTACCATAATATTTTATTCCCATGAAGGTTTACGATGGCTTCTAATTTAACCAATGACCATGGGGCATCTTCGCATACACGAGACTTAAAGGCTACCAATGAAATCCTAACCATCCAGTTGTTCCTGTGGAAACTTCTATATTTCTTCCAAGATCCTACTGTATAGATGAACATGATTTAAAAGAATAATGGAATGACAAAATAGCTGAGTTGAAAGAGACCCTGGAGGTCTTCTAGTCCAACCCCCTGCTGAGGCAGGAAACCCTCTACCATTGCAGACAAATAGTTGTCCAATCTCTTCTTGAAAATCTCCATTGTAGAAGCAACCCTCCACTTCTGGAGGCAAGCTGGTTTAATTGTTCTGACTGTCAGGAAATTTCTTTTTAGTTCCAGGTTGCTCCTCTTCTTGATTCAAAATATTAGATGAAAAGAGAGCTATAAAATTCTCCCTATCCCAGCTAAAAGCCAATGTGTAATTACAATTGAACCTAGAGCCTTAATGTAACTTTTAAGAAAGCAAAGAAAGAAAAACTCAGAACCCAATGTGCCAACCAACTTGAAAACTCTGACATGGCAGGAGCTTAACAGAATAACAGAGTTGGAAGGGACCTTGGAGGTCTTCTAGTCCAACCCCTGCACAAAGAATGCCATTCTGGATAAATGGCTGTCTAGCCTCTTCAGAAAAACCTCCAGTGACAGACCACTCAAAATTTCTAAAGGCAAGCCGTCCAACTTATTAATTGTTCTCACTGTCAGAAAATGTCTCCTTAGTTCTAGGTTGTGTCAACTCATTCCTATGCCTGTTTTAGAGTTGCCATACACGGGGAGGTGGCGGGGGGAAGGAAATCTGAAGGAGCAGGGCAACAGTTTAAAACCAGAAGTACATTCCACCATTAGCTTAAAAAGATTGTAACTAAGCTACTGGATCTTCTGCCCTTGAAATCCTTTAATTGGAGAATGTGATTGATGATACCCAGCTTCATTGGAGCATCTGTGTCATGCCCCTGGTGGAGATTGACTCTGAGGGAGAGGAGGAACAGCCGACAGGGAGAGGAACCTCCAGAGGTTGTGGAGGAGGCTGGGGAAAGGCAGAGACCAGCTGGGCAGTCAGAGGAGGATCCAGACCCATCCTCTATCCATCCTAGGGCACACAGGGAGGAGGGGATCTTGATCCTCTTCATGGGCTGCAGCTGTGACAACTGAATAAGAGTATGGACCTGCGTACTGGCGAATGCTGGAAACAAAGCATGTAAATATCTCTAGTTTATAGTTCCTCTCTGACTTTGGCGTCCTTCCCAGTGTGTGTTATCTGTGGACATCCTCCAGCCCTTATCTTGCCTGTTTTGTGTTGTTTTTTCCCTTCTTCGTGTAACTGTTTGCGTGGGAGTGTTTTTGTCTTCTGTCAAAGATATTCAGAGCTTGGAAGCAAAGTGAAGGAATAAAAGGGGCTTCACCTGTTTTCTGTGACTGTGTTTGTTTTGTATTCTATCCTGGGTCATCACAATGTGATTTATGATACACTCAGGGGAGGGGGGGAAACAGGATCATAGGTGACTGTAAATTACGTATGCCAGAATTGGCTTCATTTAAGCTAATGCCGGCATGTTGCTCCTAATAAATCTTTTGAGTTTTTTGAAGCTTGGCTCAAGGCTCATGATTAAATTAGGGCAATCGCCGGAACCTTGACAGGTTGTTTCTCTCATTAGTTTCCATCCATTGTTTCTTGTTTTGCCTTCTGATTCTTTGGAAAATAAATCGATCCCTTCTTCTTTGGGGCAGCTTTAATGAGTCCCTAGCAAACATTCCTCACTGAGGAATGTAAAAAGAAAATTACAACCATATACATGGTAAACAGCTGGATGTTGTGAATGGGGGTAGGATAGCTCACTCCTCTTTTCTTAAATTAAAAAAAAATTGCAATTTTGTGCCTTAAGGTCAAATTTCATCAAGGCACAAAGGGAGAGGAAAAAAAGAAAGTGAAGCGAAGCGAAATGAAATGTTTTTGTCTCACTTCCCCAACTGATTCAATTGCTGTGGAACTGACTACCCATCCAGATACAACAATAATAGGTGGCTTCGTCTTCAACCAGAGCCCCAGTGATAGTCAACGACAACACATTCCCTGATCTGGACCCAGAGAAACGGGCTGGGACCCCTGGTGCTCTGGTACCGGTTGAAAAGATCAAAGTTTGAGGTTTATTCCCAGGTGCCTGCTGGGACCACCAAGGGTAGTTGCCATCCCCAAGACTTCCACCATTGTATTGATAAGATATGGTGACTGTTCTCCCAGGGGCTACAAATACTGGGTCCTTCAGGGTCTGCAGCAGTTGTTGAAGACTTGGACCTGAAAGAGAGCAACACATGGCTTGTGTTGGGTCAATGTGTTGGGTCAATGAAGGGTCAAGTAGACCATCAAGAACAGCAAGGAGGTTCTTCTGTGTTTAGTTCTAGAAAATTTTGTGCCTCCTTCCAAAGGATTTCTCTTACCAATGGAGATCAGGATAATGGAGAGAAGAAATGCCCGGGACATGGTGAGACAACTCAATGGGCCAATCTCTTCTCTAAAGCAAATGGATTTCCCCCTGGACTCCTCTCCACCTCTCTTAAATCCCCAGAGGACAAGAGAGGAACTCCTCATGCAAATACTTTCTTCTTCAACTCCCAACCAAGCCCTCTGCGTGTCTGATTAGAGAGGTGATGAACAACTGCTAAGATTTATATTTGCCTAAAACTATTGTTTTCCTGGGGTGGAAGGAAAAGGAGAGGCAAGAATGGGGTGTTTAAAAGACGAAGACGGTCTGGGGTTCATCCCAAGAACCTGTTTTGATCTTGAGTTTCCAAAGCCATGTTACCAAAAACGTATTTGCATTTGGACAAATATGCATTGATGGAATGTTCCCCAACTCATTGATTAATTCTCAAATCTCCCTTCAAAACCATCTGACTACAAGAGAAAAAGAGGACGGTCATACTCCATTTGAATATAAGGACTAGGGCAAGTCATCAGTAATCCTCATATTCATGTTTCTTAATTTTTGGAACATACCACTAGAAGCAGAAGGGGTGGACATAACCATTTCCTTCAATGCTGCACTATTCCAGGCAGAAGTGAGACATTTCAGGAGCCACATCTGCATACGCTTTGGCTAATGTCATTTTTTGCACAAACACGAAAGCAACCCCTACTGGCCACTGATATTGCAACATCTGCCTTCTCGCCACCTGGGCAGAAGAAATGCCACATTTTCTAGTTGTTGAGAACCATCATAAACCTTCTCCTGAAATATCAGAAGAAGGAACAAAAAAAAATGTGTTGAAATAATCTCTGGAAAACTGCATAACTGGATAGAAGCATTCCTGTCAAACAGACAACAAATGGTCAAAATTGAGAGTGTCCTATCAAATTCTGTACCTGTCAATAGTGGTGTCCCCCAAGGCAGTGTTCTAGGACCAACCCTCTTCATACTCTACATAAATGACCTCTGTGATCATATTAAGAACAACCGCGTTCTCTTTGCTGATGATGTAAAACTGTTCAATAGCACAGACAATACTGCTACCCTTCAAACAGATTTTGACTAC
Source organism: Bungarus multicinctus (assembly GCA_023653725.1). Classification (NCBI taxonomy): domain Eukaryota; kingdom Metazoa; phylum Chordata; class Lepidosauria; order Squamata; family Elapidae; genus Bungarus; species Bungarus multicinctus. The sequence goes on from CM042836.1 coordinate 180,110,863, forward strand.
ATATCACAATGGTCAAACAAATGGAAACTTCAAATCTCAACAAATAAATGCTCTGTCTTATATATTGGCAAAAAAAAAATCAGAAAATAAAATACAACCTGAATACTCAAGACCTTGTTGATGATCCAAGCTCTGTAAAGGACCTTGGAATACTCATCTCTAATGATCTAAATGCTATAGCGCACTGTAATTACATAGCCAAAAAGGCATTAAGAGTTGTTAACCTAATCCTACGTAGCTTTTTCTCTGCTAATATCACACTACTAATTAGAGCATACAAAACATTTGCTAGACCAATACTTGAATACAGCTCATCAGTCTGGAACCCACATTACGCATTTGAGAAAGTCCAGAAATATTTCACAAGAAGAGTTCTCCGCTCCTCTACTCGTTGTAGAATACCTTATGCCACCAGACTTAAAATTCTAGACCTAGAAAACCTTGAATTACGCCGTCTTCAGTCTGATCTAAGTATGGTATATAAAATCATACATTGCAATGGCTTACCTGTCAATGAATACTTCAGCTTCAACCATAACAACACAAGAGCACATAATAGATACAAACTCAAGATTAATTGCACCAAACTTGATTGCAGGAAATACGACTTCAGCCACAGAGTGGTCAATGTCTGGAATACTCTACCTGACTCTGTGGTTTCTTCCCCAAACCCCAAAAACTTTAATCTTAGACTGTCTACTATTGACCTCACCCCTTTCCTAAGAGGTCTGTAGGGGGCGTGCATAAGCACACCAACGTGCCTACCGTCCCTGTCCTATTGTTTCTTTTATTTTTCTTATATGTACTCATTTCATGTATTCATAACTATGTATACACTTATACCTATTATCTTGTAAGCGATTGACAAATCAAATAAATAAATAAATAAAAACAAGAATGGAACAAAATGGGTCATCTTTATTAATTCTCTTACAGAACATGTCCCAAAGCCTCCCTTAATGTTTTAACCCTTTGATTTCATGTAGAAATTATATATAATTCTGGGGCAGGGGTCCCCAAACTTGGCAACTTTAAGACTTGTGAACTTCAACTCCCAGAATTCTCCAGCCAGCTGGCTGGAGAAATCTGCAGTTGAAGTCCACAAGTCTTAAGTTGCTAAGTTTGGAGACTTCTGTTCTGGGGCATCATGCTTGTCTATGCTTTTCCTTCTTGACCCAAAGGTGCTTTTTCACAAGGCAACTGGACTTTCTGGTTTTTCTTCTCAAACAAGGAACTTCTTCAGCTCTGACTGGATGATCCATCCATTCCCCACCATCCAGTCAGATGGTTCAGAAAAACCAAAAAGTCAAGTGGTCCCTTGGGAAAAAACAAAAAACACCTCTGGGACAACCATGACCTGGATGACTGAGAATCTCCATTAGACGTTTGTCCTTCTAGACTTTTGTGACATGCTTGATGTTGTGGTAAAGGAGGCTCATGAGAAGAGTTCCATGTTTTTAGTGGTTCATTCATTTCTCCTGGTAAGAACATTTAAGAACAAATGATGTACAAAATTCAACATCTAATCTAGGAGAACCACTTGTGAGTGTGGTTCCAATATTTGAGAGGCTGCCACAGAGAGGAAGGGGTCAAGCTATTTTCTAAAACACCTGTAGGTCAGACAAGGAATAATGGATGGAAACTGAACAAGAAGAGATTCAACCTGGAAATAAGGAGAAACTTTCTGACAGTGAGAAAAATCAACCAATGGAACAGACGTTGCCCTCGGAAGTTGTGGGACTACCATCACTTGAGACTTTCAAGAAGAGATTGGACTGCCATTTGTCAGAAATGGTGTAAGGTCTCCTGCTTGGGTGGGAGATTGGACTAGATGACCTACAAGGTCTCTTCCAACTCTGATTATCTGCTATTTGTTCTCTGTGTGCCAATCTTTGCCATCCTCACTTGACCCAAACTTCCCCCACTGGCAGCTTTTTAACCTATGTCTTCATTGTGTTTTATCCCATCTCCAGTCTAGAGTTGGGGCAGCCTGCAAATCACTTGTACCTTCTCCAATTTTACATCTTATCCTTTGATGGTTTTTTTACTCAAACCATGGGCAACTGAGGCATAGAGCTGCATTGATCATCCCTCTTCATAGGGACAGAGGGACTTCTTTGCAGTTGGAAATGAACCTGCAGGGGTTTCTCTCCTGTTTCTTCAACTCAAGGTTTCCAAGTGAATGGTCAAGGTAGGTTGCTTCTGGTTTCCGATTGAAGAGGAAGAGAGGATGTTTTTGTTGCACTTCCCCATAAGTATTCACCAGAGCGGAACCCATCTTTCCAGCTAGCACAGTAATAATCTGCCTGGTCTCGGGCCTCCGCATTGGTGATAGTCAAAGATCCTGTAGTCCCAGATTTGGTGGGAGTGAACTGATTTGGGAACCCTTCTCCCCTGTTTCTACCACAGCCATCAAAGTGAACAAAATGAGGACCTTTTCCTGCTTTCTATGGAAACCATTGAATGGTGTTAGAACTCTGTGTTGTGCAGGACAGCACAATGGTTCCACCTGAGGACATGGAGCTGGAGGGAGGCTGAGTCCAAATGGACTGACCATCAATGCCTTTTAGGGAGAAAAAGAAAGAAATACTCTGAATCCGATGCCCCTTCCTTTTCTCTGAGATATATCCAAGGGACCAGTTTCTTTGAGAATTACACCCAAATCCTCTCTTGGCCCAGAAAAACTTTACCTGTGTAGTAAGTGAGGAATGCAAGGAAGATCAGAGCCCAACCCATGGTTACCTTTGGCAAGGAATATCCTTCTAGGGAAGACAATTATAACCTTCTTCAGATTTTCTCCTTTCCTTAAATGCCTCTTACATGCCTCCTTATGCAAATGAGATCTGCACCGATTGGTTCCGCTAGAATATTTTATTCCCCCAAAGCATTCTGAGGTCTTCTAGTTTAGCCAATGGCCAGAGGACAGATTTGCGTAAAGATTTGAAAATTGGGGAGACTTAAAAACTCCCAATTAGACCTGACTCCATTACTGGGCACCAGGGAGCCTTCAATTTCTTCAAACATCTTACTTTTTATGTGAATGGACATGGAAATGTGTATATATAAATGTAACTATGAAATTCTATTGATGTGCATAACATGTAAGGGCTAATGTGCCCATTACTATAGCATCTGGGGCCTAACATATCTATCTTTTCAAAAAGCAAGAAATAAAATCCAAGAAGCCATCATGCAAAATGCACCAAATAACTAATGATGATTTGGGATGATAAGGCACACTCTTGAATGACCAATATTTATGGTGATTGTTTCTCCAAACGCTAGCACAACACTATGTGAAGGACAGATTACAGGAATTTCATAATATCTACACAAACAGGGATTCATATCAAACATCCTTAAGTTATAAAGGAGGAACAGGGAAAGGATGAAGGCATAAACACAGCAAAGAGCTGGACTTTCAGCAGTGAAGGACAATTGCATGCAATAGACAAAGCCACTTGTCTTAAATCAACCCAAATTGGATGTTTCTTGGTTTTGAATGATTGAATGAATGAATGAATTAATTAATTATTGGCCAAGTGTGATCAGACACAGAAGTAATTTGTGTCATTTTATGTGGTCTCAGTGTACATAAAAAGGAAAAATACATTTGTCAAGAATCATCAGGTACAACCCTTAATAATAATCATAGGGTACAATCAACAATCAAATCATACTAGGAAACAGTTAATATAAATCATTAGGATACAAGAGACAAAGTTACAGTCATAAAGTCACAAGTGGGAGGAGACGGGTAAAGGAAGGGAGGATTAACAGTAATAGTAATAGTGCAGACTTAGTAAATAGTTGGACAGTGTTGAGGGAATAATTTGTTTAGCTGAGTGATGGCATTCGGAGAAAAACTGTCTTTGTGTCTAGTTGTTCTGTTGTGCAGGGCTCTATAGCATCGTTTTGAGAGTAAGAGTTGAAACAGTTTATGTCCGGGATGTGAAGGATCTGTAGATATTTTCACAGCCCCCTTTTTGACTCGTGCAGTATACAGGTCCTCAATGGAAGGCAGGTTGGAAGCCATTGTTTTTTCTGCGGTCCTAATTATCCTCTGAAGTCTGTGTCTGTCCTGTTGGGTTGCAGAACCAAACCAGACAGTTATAGAGGTGCAGGTGACAGACTCAATGATTCCTCTGTACAAGTTAAGCCACACTGTAGAAGAACAAAAATCAATATAAGTTTTGAGACCTAAGTCCATTTCTCTAAAATGCAATAACAGCACCAATCAAATATCAGCAGTTTCTTTGACTCCCTGGGTAACATGAAGCCAGAAAACACCTGTAAGCTCTAATTGAGGAATGTAAGAAAAATAGAAAGAAAAAGACATGAAGAATAGCTGGACTTTCTAAATGAAGATCATCTGGATAGGATTCTCTTGTCCGCTGGTCTTATATCAACGCAAAGTCCACATTGCTTTCTCCTGTCAAATTTCACTTATGCACACCGGGCAATTTAAAAAAGGAGAAACTGAAATGGACCCAAGAGAAGGTTTTTGTCTCACTTCCCCACCTGAATCAATCTCTGTGGAACTGACTACCCGTCCAGACACAACAATAATAGGTGGCTTCATCTTCAAGCAGAGCCCCAGTGATAGTCAAGGACATCACATTCCCTGATCTGGAGCCAGAGAAACGTTCTGGAACCCCCGATGGTCTGGTACTGGTTCTATAGATCAAAGTTCGAGGTTGATTCCCAGGTATTTGCTGGCCCCACCAAGGGTAGTTGCCATCCCCAAGATTTCCACCATCGTATCGACAAGATATGGTGACTGTGCCCCCAGGAGCTACAGATTCTGGGTTCTTCAGGTTCTGCAGTTGTTGAAGGCTTGGGCCTGAAAGAGAGCAAGATGTGGCTTGTTCAACGGATAGTCAAGAGGAGCATCACAAATGGAAAACTCAACTATCGAGCAAGGAAGCTTTTCTAAGTGTAGTTCTAGAAGGAATTGTGCCTCCTTCTAAATGGATTTCTCTTACCAACAGAGATCAGGATGATGAAGAGAAGAAATGCCTGGGACATGGTGGGAGAACTGGATGGGCCAACCCTTTCTCTAAAGCGAATGGATTTCCCCCTTGCCTCCCCTCCACCTTTCTTAAATCCCCAAAGGACAAGAGATGACTCCCTCATGCAAATGTCTGGCTCTTCAACTACCCACCCAGCACTCTGGACGTCTGATCAGAGAGGGGATGAGCAGCTGCCAAGATGTGTCTGGTCTCAAACGATTATTTTCCTGCAGTGGGAGGAAAAGGAGCAGTTCATTGTTTCATAGACTGAAGACTATCTGGGGTTCATTCTAAAAGCCTGTTTTAATCTGCTTGAGTTTACAAAGCCATATAGCAGAAAATGCATTTTTCTTTGCCAAAGGTGGGATGGGTTGGTGGAATGTATCCCATCTTCATTGATTAATTTGCATGGAACTAGGAGAGGGAATGTCTGTTTGAGACCAGCAGTCTAGGGAAAAAGAGGAGGTATTGGTGGTCTGTTCCTTGAGATTCCTGTTAATGTCAGAATGGTTCATCATCAGGCTAGGTGACACCTTCAATGGGACTTTGGTTGAAGGGTCTTGATTCAGTTCTTCCCAATGCTTTTATTGATCTCCTGTGGTCAATGGGTCGTGTGACCCATTTTATGTGATCTCTCATGCCATGTGACTAGTTGGTCATTGTTTGAGAAGATCATTAAGTGAAGAGATGGTCAGTGCCCTCTTTGGTTGGTCGCTTGATTGATATGGCTCCTTATGGGTTTGTAGCCTGGTGCCAAATCAACGTGTTGGTTGGTAAATCCATTGGTTGAATTCCAGGCTTCGATGAATTTACATTCATGGCATGTGATGGCACATGAATTCATCATGTGGTGGCATGTCTGTCTATCATTTCTGAAAAGAGGAGGGAGATACTCCATTTGGGCATGTGCACTTGGGAAGGTCATAATTAATCCACATATTCATTTTTGTTAATTTTTGGAACATACCCTTGGAAACACAATGGTTGGACCTAACCATTTCCTTTTATCATGCACTATTCACTTATTCTGTGAATGATCAGTGTCCTCCTCGCTCCCTTACCCTCAAGAAGGGGATGAGACATTTCAGAGCCACATCTGGCCATGCTTTGGCTTAGGTCATTTTTTGCACAAACACAGAAGGGCAGCAGCACCCCCTGCTGGCCACTGATTTTGCAACATCTGCATTCTCCCCATCTGGGGAGAAGAAAGGCAACATTTCTCATCCTTCGAAGACCATCACCATCTTTCTCCTTAAATATTAGAGGAAGTGAAGGACAACAAAAAAACCCGGGATGCGTTGGAAGAAAACAGGAAGGGTGTCAGGGTTCCAAAAAACACCCCCAATGAAGCCATCTTTTACTTTGGAGCTTTGAGACTGCCAAATGGAACTAAGCTTGTCATCTTTATTAATTCTCTTCCAGAAGATGTCCCAAAATCTTCCTTAACCCTTTGATTTCAGGTCGAAATTAAACATATGTCATGCTTGTCTTTGCTTTTCCTTCTTGACTTTCATGGTGAGCTTGAGGTAAAGGAGGTATTTGTAAAGCTCAACATCTGATCTAGGAGAACCGCAAGGGAGTGTGCCAATTGTTACAAAGTGTTCATCCTAACATCCTTTAGCTTTGACCCAAAGATGCCCCAGTGGCCACTTTTTAGCCTGTCTCTTCATACAATGCCTTTTATCCCATCTCCAGTCAAGTGTTGAAGCACAGGCACATCACCTGTAGCTCCTCTCCAATTTTACATCTTATCTTTTGATAGTTTTTACTCAAACCATGGGGGCTCAGACAGTGGGTCTGTGGGTTTCCTCTTTGCTATTCAGGCATTCCTCATCCCTCTCAATGGGGAGAGACAGACCTCTTTGCAGGTGGAAATGGACCTGCATGAGTTTCTCTCCTGCCTTTTTGGCTCTAGTTTCCAAAGTCACCAGTCAAAGTATGTTGCTTCTTGTTCCAGGCTGAAGAAGCAGAGAGGAGGTTTTTGTCGCACTTCCCCATAAGAATTTACCACCGTGCAACGCAGTAACACCACTGTTCCAGCTAACACAGTAATAATCTGCTTCGTCTTCAGTCTCTGCATTGGTGATGGCCAAAGATCCTGTAGTCCCAGATCTGGTGGCAGTGAACCGATTTGGGATCCCTTCTCCCCTGCTACTGCAGCCATCACAGTGGACAAAACGAGGGCGTTCTCCTGCTTTCTGTTGAAGCCAGGAAATGGGGTAAGTACTCTGTGTTGTGCAGGAGATTGAAATGGTTCCACTCAGGGACACGGAGCTGGAGGGAGGCTGAGTCCAACTGGACTGACCATCAGTGCCTTTAAATAAAGGACAGAGGGAGGGAGAGAAAGAGTGGGGATAGAAAAAGTAAGAAAGACTGTTAAACTGAGGCATCTTCATTTCCAGCTAGCACAAATTCTTATGAGAATCACAGCTAAATCCTGTCTTGGCCCAGGAAAACTCTACCTGTGCAGAAAGTGAGGAGTGCAAGGAAGACCACAGTCCAACCCATGGTCACCTTTGGCAAGGAATATCCTTCTAGGGAAGACAATTATAACCTTCTTCAGATTTTCTCCTTTCCTTAAATGCCTCTTAAATGCCTCCGTATGCAAATGAGATCTGCACCGATTGGTTCCGCTAGAATATTTTATTCCCCCAAAGCATTCTGAGGTCTTCTAGTTTAGCCAATGGCCAGAGGACAGATTTGCATAAAGATTTGAAAATTGGGGAGACTTAAAAGCTCCCCATTTGACCTGACTTCATTACTGGGCACCAGGGAGCCTTCAATTTCTTCAAACATCCTACTTTTTACGTGAATGGACATGGAAATGTGTATATATAAATGTAACTATGAAACTCTATTGATGTGCGTAACATGTAAGGGCTAATGTGCCCATTACTATAGCATCTGGGGCCTAACATATCTATCTTTTCAAAAAGCAAGAAATAAAATCTAAGAAGCCAACATACAAAATGCACCAAATAACTAATGATGATTTGGGATGATAAGGCACACTCTTGAATGACCAATATTTATGGTGATGGTTTCTCCAAACGCTAGCACAGCACTATGGGAAGGACAGATTTCAGGAATTTCATTATATCTACACAAACATGGATTCATAGCAAACATCCTTATGTCATAAAGGAGGAACAGGGAAAAGATGAAAGCATAAACACAGCAAAGAGCTGGACTTTCACCAGTGAAGGACAATTGCATGCAATAGACGAAGCCACTTGTCTTAAATCAACCCAAATTGGATGTTTCTTGGTTTTGGCTGATTGAATGAATGAATGAATCCTTTATTGGCCAAGTGTGATCAGACACAGAAGGAATTTGTCTCGGTGCATGTGGTCTCAGTGTACATAAAAAGAAAAGACACATTCATCAAGAATCATAAGGTACAGCACTTAATGATAGTCATAGGGTACAATAAGCAATCAAGTCATGCTAGGAAGTAATCAGGATACAAGCAACAAAGTGACAATCATACGGTCACAATTTGGACGGGTGGGTGATAGGAGTGGTGAGAAAATTAATAATAATAGTAGTGCAGACTTAGTAAATAGTTGGACAGTGTTGAGGGAATTATTTGTTTAGCAGAGTGGTGGCTTTTGGGAAAAAACTGTCCTTGTGTCTAGTTATTCTGTTGTGCAGGGCTCTATAGCATCCTTTTGAGGGAGGGAGTTGAACCAGTTTATGTCCGGGATGTGAGGGGTCTGTAGATATTTTCACAGCCCTCTTTTTGACTTTGCAGTATACAGGTCCTCAACGGAAGGCAGGTTGGAAGCCATTGTTTTTTCTGCGGTCCTAATTATCCTCTGAAGTCTGTGTCTGTCCTGTTGGGTTGCAGAACCAAACCAGACAGTTATAGAGGTGCAGATGACAGACTCAATGATTCCTCTGTACAAGTTAAGCCACACTGTAGAAGAACAAAAATCAATATAAGTTTTGAGACCTAAGTCCATTTCTCTAAAATGCAATAACAGCACCAATCAAATGTCAGCAGTTTCTTTGACTCCCTGGGTAACATGAAGCCAGAAAACACCTGTAAGCTCTAATTGAGGAATGTAAGAAAAATAGAAAGAAAAAGACATGAAGAATAGCTGGACTTTCTAAATGAAGATCATCTGGATAGGATTCTCTTGTCCGCTGGTCTTATATCAACCCAAAGTCCACATTGCTTTCTCCTGTCAAATTTCACTTATGCACACCGGGCAATTTAAAAAAGGAGAAACTGAAATGGACCCAAGAGAAGGTTTTTGTCTCACTTCCCCACCTGAATCAATCACTGTGGAACTGACTGCCCGTCCAGACACAACAATAATAGGTGGCTTCGTCTTCAAGCAGAGCCCCAGTGATAGTCAAGGACATCACATTCCCTGATCTGGAGCCAGAGAAACGTTCTGGAACCCCCGATGGCCTGGTACTGGTTGTATAGATCAAAGTTCGAGGTTGATTCCCAGGTATTTGCTGGGACCACCAAGGGTAGTTGCCATCCCCAAGATTTCCACCATCGTATCGACAAGATATGGTGACTGTGCCCCCAGGAGCTACCGATTCTGGGTTCTTCAGGTTCTGCAGTTGTTGAAGGCTTGGGCCTGAAAGAGAGCAAGATGTGGCTTGTTCAACGGATAGTCAAGAGGAGCATCACAAATGGAAAACTCAACTATCGAGCAAGTAAGCTTTTTAAGTGTAGTTCTAGAAGGAATTGTGCCTCCTTCTAAATGGATTTCTCTTACCAACAGAGATCAGGATGATGAAGAGAAGAAATGCCCGGGACATGGTGGGAGAACTGGATGGGCCAACCCTTTCTCTAAAGCGAATGGATTTCCCCCTTGCCTCCCCTCCACCTCTCTTAAATCCCCAAAGGACAAGAGATGACTCCCTCATGCAAATGTCTGGCTCTTCAACTACCCACCCAGCACTCTGGACGTCTGATCAGAGAGGGGATGAGCAGCTGTTAAGATGTGTCTGGTCTCAAACTATTATTTTCCTGCAGTGGGAGGAAAAGGAGCAGTTCATTGTTTCATAGACTGAAGACTATCTGGGGTTCATTTTAAGAACCTGTTTTGATCTGCTTGAGTTTACAAAGCCATATTGCAGAAAAGGTATTTGCCTTTGGCCAAAGGTGGGATGGGTTGGTGGAATGTATCCCACCTTCATTGGTTAATTTGCATGGAACTAGGAGAGGAAATGTCCATTTGAGACCAGCAGTCTAGGGGAAAAGAGGAGGTATTGGTGGTCTGTTCCTTGAGATTCCTGTTAATGTCAGAATGGTTCATCATGAGGCTAGGTGACACCTTCAATGGGACTTTGGTTGAAGGGTCTTGATTCAGTTCTTCCCAATGCTTTTATTGATCTCCTGTGGTCAATGGGTCGTGTGACCGGCTGATCATTGTATGTGATCTCTCATGCCATGTGACTAGTTGGTCATTGTGTGAGATGGTCACCAAGTGAAGGGATGGTCGGTGCCCTCTTTGGTTGGTTGCTTGATTGATATGGCTCCTTGTGGGTTTGTAGCCTGGTGCCAAATCAACGTGTTGGTTGGTAGATCCGTTGGTTGAATTCCAGGCTTCGATGAATTTAAATTCATGGCATGTGATGGCACATGAATTCATCATGTGGTGGCATGTCTCTCTATCATTTCTGAAAAGAGGAGGGAGATACTCCATCTGGGCATGTGCACTTGGGAAGGTCATAATTAATCCACATATTCATTTTTCTTAATTTTTGGAACATACCCTTGGAAATAGAATGCTTGGACCTAACCATTTCCTTTTATCGTGCACTATTCACTTATTCTGTGAATGATCAGTGTCCTCCTCACTCCCTAACCCTCAAGAAGGGGATGAGACATTTCAGAGCCACATCTGGCCATGCTTTGGCTTATGTCATTTTTTGCACAAACACAGAAGGGCGGCAGCACCCCCTGCTGGCCACTGATTTTGCAACATCTGCATTTTCCCCATCTGGGGAGAAGAAAGGCAACATTTCTCATCCTTTGAAGACCATCACCATCTTTCTCCTTAAATATTAGAGGAAGTGAAGGACAACAAAAAAACCGGGATGCGTTGGAAGAAGGGTGTCAGGGTTCCAAAAAACACCCCCAATGAAGCCATCTTTTACTTTGGAGCTTCGAGACTGCCAAATGGAACTAAGCTTGTCATCTTTATTAATTCTCTTCCAGAAGATGTCCCAAACTCTTCCTTAACCCTTTGATTTCAGGTAGAAATTAAACGTATGTCATGCTTGTCTTTGCTTTTCCTTCTTGACTTTCATGGTGAGCTTGAGGTAAAGGAGGTATTTGTAAAGCTCAACATCTGATCTAGGAGAACCGCAAGGGAGTGTGCCAATTGTTACAAAGTGTTCATCCTAACATCCTTTAGCTTTGACCCAAAGATGCCCCAGTGGCCACTTTTTAGCCTGTCTCTTCATACAATGCCTTTTATCCCATCTCCAGTCGTGTTGAAGCACAGGCACATCACCTGTAGCTCCTCTCCAATTTTACATCTTATCTTTTGATAGTTTTTACTCAAACCATGGGGGCTCAGACAGTGGGTGTGTGGGTTTCCTCTTTGCTATTCCGGCATTCCTCATCCCTCTCAATGGGGAGAGAGAGATTTCTTTGCAGGTGGAAATGGACCTGCAGGAGTTTCTCTCCTGCCTTTTCGGCTCTAGTTTCCACAGTCACCAGTCAAAGTATGTTGCTTCTTGTTTAAGGCTGAAGAGGCAGAGAGGAGGTTTTTGTCGCACTTCCCCATAAGAATTTACCACCGTGCAACACGTTACTGCTCCAGCTAGCACAGTAATAATTTGCCTCGTCTCCAGTCTCTGCACTGGTGATGGCCAAAGATCCTGTAGTCCCAGGAACCGATTTGGGATCCCTTCTCCCCTGCTACTACAGCCATCACAGTGGACAAAACGAGGACCTTTTCCTGCTTTCTGTTGATACCAGTAAATGGTGTTAGTATTCTGTGTTGTGCAGGAGATTGTAATGGTTCCACCTGGGGACACGGAGCTGGAGGGAGGTTGAGTCCAACTGGACTGACCATCAATGCCTTTAAATAAAGGACAGAGGGAGGGAGAGAAAGAGTGGGGACAGAAAAAGAAAGAAAGACTGTTAAACTGAGGCATCTTCATTTCCAGCTAGCACAAATTCTTATGAGAATCACAGCTAAATCCTGTCTCGGCCCAGGAAAACTCTACCTGTGCAGTAAGCGAGGAGTGCAAGGAAGACCACAGCCCAACCCATGGTCACCTTTGGCAAGGAATATCCTTCTAGGGAAGACAATTATAACCTTCTTCAGATTTTCTCCTTTCCTTAAATGCCTCTTAAATGCCTCCGTATGCAAATGAGATCTGCACCGATTGGTTCCGCTAGAATATTTTATTCCCTCAAAGCATTCTGAGGTCTTCCAGTTTAGCCAATGGCCAGAAGGACAGATTTGCATAAAGATTTGAAACTGGGGAGACTTAAAAATTCCCAATTAGACCTGACTTCTTTACTGGGCACCAGGGAGCCTTCAATTTCTTCAAACATCTTACTTTTTATGTGAACGGGACATGGAAATGTATATATATAAATGTAATTATGAAACTCTATTGATGTGTATAACAGGTAAGGGCTAATGTGCCCATTAGTATAGCATCTGGGGCCTAACATATCTATCTTTTCAAAAAGCAAGAAACAAAATCCAAGAAGCCATCATGCAAAATGCACCAAATAACTAATGATGATTTGGGATGATAAGGCACACTCTTGAATGACCAATATTTATGGTGATTGTTTCTCCAAACGCTAGCACAGCACTATGTGAAGGACAGATTACAGGAATTTCATAATATCTACACAAACGTGGATTCATAGCAAACATCCTTATGTCATAAAGGAGGAACAGGGAAAAGATGAAAGCATAAACACAGCAAAGAGCTGGACTTTCCGCAGTGAAGGACAATTGCATGCGATAGACGAAGCCACTTGTCTTAAATCAACCCAAATTGGATGTTTCTTGGTTTTGACTGATTGAATGAATGAATGAATCCTTTATTGGCTGAGTGTGATCAGACACAGAAGGAATTTGTCTCGGTGCATGTGGTCTCAGTGTACATAAAAAGAAAAGACACATTCATCAAGAATCATAAGGTACAGCACTTAATGATAGTCATAGGGAACAATAAGCAATCAAGTCATACTAGGAGGTAATCAGGATACAAGCAACAAAGTGACAATCATACGGTCACAATTTGGACGGGTGGGTGATAGGAGTGGTGAGAAAATTAATAATAATAGTAGTGCAGACTTAGTAAATAGTTGGACAGTGTTGAGGGAATTATTTGTTTAGCAGAGTGGTGGCTTTTGGGAAAAAACTGTCCTTGTGTCTAGTTATTCTGTTGTGCAGGGCTCTATAGCATCCTTTTGAGGGAGGGAGTTGAACCAGTTTATGTCCGGGATGTGAGGGGTCTGTAGATATTTTCACAGCCCTCTTTTTGACTTTGCAGTATACAGGTCCTCAACGGAAGGCAGGTTGGAAGCCATTGTTTTTTCTGCGGTCCTAATTATCCTCTGAAGTCTGTGTCTGTCCTGTTGGGTTGCAGAACCAAAGCAGACAGTTATAGAGGTGCAGATGACAGACTCAATGATTCCTCTGTACAAGTTAAGCCACACTGTAGAAGAACAAAAATCAATATAAGTTTTGAGACCTAAGTCCATTTCTCTAAAATGCAATAACAGCACCAATCAAATGTCAGCAGTTTCTTTGACTCCCTGGGTAACATGAAGCCAGAAAACACCTGTAACCTCTAATTGAGGAATGTAAGAAAAATAGAAAGAAAAAGACATGAAGAATAGCTGGACTTTCTAAATGAAGATCATCTGGATAGGATTCTCTTTTCCGCTGGTCTTATATCAACCAAAAGTCCACATTTCATTCCCCTGTCAAACGTCAGTTATGCACACCGGGCAATTTAAAAAAGGAGAAACTGAAATGGACCCAAGAGAAGGTTTTTGTCTCACTTCCCCACCTGAATCAATCTCTGTGGAACTGACTGCCCGTCCAGACACAACAATAATAGGTGGCTTCGTCTTCAAGCAGAGCCCCAGTGATAGTCAAGGACATCACATTCCCTGATCTGGAGCCAGAGAAACGTTCTGGAACCCCCGATGGCCTGGTACTGGTTGTATAGATCAAAGCTCGAGGTTGATTCCCAGGTATTTGCTGGGCCCACCAAGGGTAGTTGCCATCCCCAAGATTTCCACGATCATATCGACAAGATATGGTGACTGTGCCCCCAGGAGCTACAGATTCTGGGTTCTTCAGGTTCTGCAGTTGTTGAAGGCTTGGGCCTGAAAGAGAGCAAGATGTGGCTTGTTCAACGGATAGTCAAGAGGAGCATCACAAATGGAAAACTCAACTATCGAGCAAGGAAGCTTTTCTAAGTGTAGTTCTAGAAGGAATTGTGCCTTCTTCTAAATGGATTTCTCTTACCAACAGAGATCAGGATGATGAAGAGAAGAAATGCCCGGGACATGGTGGGAAAACTGGATGGGCCAGCCCTTTCTCTAAAGCGAATGGATTTCCCCCTTGCCTCCCCTCCACCTCTCTTAAATCCCCAAAGGACAAGAGGTGACTCCCTCATGCAAATGTCTGGCTCTTCAACTACCCACCCAGCTCTCTGGACGTCTGATCAGAGAGGGGATGAGCAGCTGCTAAGATGTGTCTGGTCTCAAACTCTTATTTTCCTGCAGTGGGAGGAAAAGGAGCAGTTCATTGTTTCATAGACTGAAGACTATCTGGGGTTCCTTCTAAGTACCTGTTTTAATCTGCTTGAGTTTACAAAGCCATATTGAAGAAAAGGTATTTGCCTTTGGCCAAAGGTGGGATGGGTTGGTGGAATGTATCCCACTTTCATTGATTAATTTGCATGGAACTAGGAGAGGGAATGTCTGTTTGAGACCAGCAGTCTAGGGGAAAAGTGGAGGTATTGGTGGTCTGTTCCTTGAGATTCCTGTTAATGTCAGAATGGTTCATCATCAGGCTAGGTGACACCTTCAATGGGACTTTGGTTGAAGGGTCTTGATTCAGTTCTTCCCAATGCTTTTATTGATCTCCTGTGGTCAATGGGTCGTGTGACCGGCTGATCATTGTATGTGATCTCTCATGCCATGTGACTAGTTGGTCATTGTGTGAGAAGATCATTAAGTGAAGAGATGGTCAGTGCCCTCTTTGGTTGGTCGCTTGATTGATATGGCTCCTTATGGGTTTGTAGCCTGGTGCCAAATCATAGGGTACAATAAGCAATCAAGTCATACTAGGAGGTAATCAGGATACAAGCAACAAAGTTACAGTCATACGGTCACAATTGGGATGGGTGGGTGATAGGAATGGTGAGAAAATTAATAATAATAGTAGTGCAGACTTAGTAAATAGTTGGACAGTGTTGAGGGAATTATTTGTTTGGCAGAGTGATGGCTTTCGGGAAAAAACTGTCCTTGTGTCTAGTTATTCTGTTGTGCAGGGCTCTATAGCATCGTTTTAAGGGTAGGAGTTGAAACAGTTTATGTCCGGGATGTGAAGGATCTGTAGATATTTTCACAGCCCTCTTTTTGACTCGTGCAGTATACAGGTCCTCAATGGAAGGCAGGTTGGAAGCCATTGTTTTTTCTGCGGTCCTAATTATCCTCTGAAATCTGTGTCTGTCCTGTTGGGTTGCAAAACCAAACCAGACAGTTATAGAGGTGCAGATGACAGACTCAATGATTCCTCTGTACAAGTTAAGCCACACTGTAGAAGAACAAAAATCAATATAAGTTTTGAGACCTAAGTCCATTTCTCTAAAATGCAATAAGAGCACCAATCAAATTTCAGCAGTTTCCTCTACTCCCTGAGTAACATGAAGCCAGAAAACACCTGTAAGCTCTAATTGAGGAATGTAAGAAAAGTAGAAAGGAAAAGACATGAAGAATAGCTGGACTTTCTAAATGAAGAACACCTGGATAGGATTCTCTTGTCCGCTGGTCTTATATTAACCCAAAGTCCACATTGCTTTCTCCTGTCAAATTTCAGTTATGCACACCGGGCAATTTAAAAAAGGAGAAACTGAAATGGACCCAAGAGAAGGTTTTTGTCTCACTTCCCCACCTGAATCAATCTCTGTGGAACTGACTACCCGTCCAGACACAACAATAATAGGTGGCTTCATCTTCAAGCAGAGCCCCAGTGATAGTCAAGGACATCACATTCCCTGATCTGGAGCCAGAGAAATGTTCTGGAACCCCCGATGGTCTGGTACTGGTTCTATAGATCAAAGCTCGAGGTTGATTCCCAGGTATTTGCTGGGACCACCAAGGGTAGTTGCCATCCCCAAGATTTCCACCATCGTATCGACAAGATATGGTGACTGTGCCCCCAGGAGCTACCGATTCTGGGTTCTTCAGGTTCTGCAGTTGTTGAAGGCTTGGGCCTGAAAGAGAGCAAGATGTGGCTTGTTCAACGGATAGTCAAGAGGAGCATCACAAATGGAAAACTCAACTATCGAGCAAGGAAGCTTTTCTAAGTGTAGTTCTAGAAGGAATTGTGCCTCCTTCTAAATGGATTTCTCTTACCAACAGAGATCAGGATGATGAAGAGAAGAAATGCCCGGGACATGGTGGGAAAACTGGATGGGCCAGCCCTTTCTCTAAAGCGAATGGATTTCCCCCTTGCCTCCCCTCCACCTCTCTTAAATCCCCAAAGGACAAGAGGTGACTCCCTCATGCAAATGTCTGGCTCTTCAACTACCCACCCAGCTCTCTGGACATCTGATCAGAGAGGGGATGAGCAGCTGCTAAGATGTGTCTGGTCTCAAACTCTTATTTTCCTGCAGTGGGAGGAAAAGGAGCAGTTCATTGTTTCATAGACTGAAGACTATCTGGGGTTCCTTCTAAGTACCTGTTTTAATCTGCTTGAGTTTACAAAGCCATATTGAAGAAAAGGTATTTGCCTTTGGCCAAAGGTGGGATGGGTTGGTGGAATGTATCCCACTTTCATTGATTAATTTGCATGGAACTAGGAGAGGGAATGTCTGTTTGAGATCAGCAGTCTAGGGGAAAAGTGGAGGTATTGGTGGTCTGTTCCTTGAGATTCCTGTTAATGTCAGAATGGTTCATCATCAGGCTAGGTGACACCTTCAATGGGACTTTGGTTGAAGGGTCTTGATTCAGTTCTTCCCAATGCTTTTATTGATCTCCTGTGGTCAATGGGTCGTGTGACCGGCTGATCATTGTATGTGATCTCTCATGCCATGTGACTAGTTGGTCATTGTGTGAGAAGATCATTAAGTGAAGAGATGGTCAGTGCCCTCTTTGGTTGGTCGCTTGATTGATATGGCTCCTTATGGGTTTGTAGCCTGGTGCCAAATCATAGGGTACAATAAGCAATCAAGTCATACTAGGAGGTAATCAGGATACAAGCAACAAAGTTACAGTCATACGGTCACAATTGGGATGGGTGGGTGATAGGAATGGTGAGAAAATTAATAATAATAGTAGTGCAGACTTAGTAAATGGTTGGACAGTGTTGAGGGAATTATTTGTTTGGCAGAGTGATGGCTTTCGGGAAAAAACTGTCCTTGTGTCTAGTTATTCTGTTGTGCAGGGCTCTATAGCATCGTTTTAAGGGTAGGAGTTGAAACAGTTTATGTCCGGGATGTGAAGGATCTGTAGATATTTTCACAGCCCTCTTTTTGACTCGTGCAGTATACAGGTCCTCAATGGAAGGCAGGTTGGAAGCCATTGTTTTTTCTGCGGTCCTAATTATCCTCTGAAGTCTGTGTCTGTCCTGTTGGGTTGCAAAACCAAACCAGACAGTTATAGAGGTGCAGATGACAGACTCAATGATTCCTCTGTACAAGTTAAGCCACACTGTAGAAGAACAAAAATCAATATAAGTTTTGAGACCTAAGTCCATTTCTCTAAAATGCAATAAGAGCACCAATCAAATTTCAGCAGTTTCCTCTACTCCCTGAGTAACATGAAGCCAGAAAACACCTGTAAGCTCTAATTGAGGAATGTAAGAAAAGTAGAAAGGAAAAGACATGAAGAATAGCTGGACTTTCTAAATGAAGAACACCTGGATAGGATTCTCTTGTCCGCTGGTCTTATATTAACCCAAAGTCCACATTGCTTTCTCCTGTCAAATTTCAGTTATGCACACCGGGCAATTTAAAAAAGGAGAAACTGAAATGGACCCAAGAGAAGGTTTTTGTCTCACTTCCCCACCTGAATCAATCTCTGTGGAACTGACTACCCGTCCAGACACAACAATAATAGGTGGCTTCATCTTCAAGCAGAGCCCCAGTGATAGTCAAGGACATCACATTCCCTGATCTGGAGCCAGAGAAACGTTCTGGAACCCCCGATGGTCTGGTACTGGTTCTATAGATCAAAGCTCGAGGTTGATTCCCAGGTATTTGCTGGGACCACCAAGGGTAGTTGCCATCCCCAAGATTTCCACCATCGTATCGACAAGATATGGTGACTGTGCCCCCAGGAGCTACCGATTCTGGGTTCTTCAGGTTCTGCAGTTGTTGAAGGCTTGGGCCTGAAAGAGAGCAAGATGTGGCTTGTTCAACGGATAGTCAAGAGGAGCATCACAAATGGAAAACTCAACTATCGAGCAAGGAAGCTTTTCTAAGTGTAGTTCTAGAAGGAATTGTGCCTCCTTCTAAATGGATTTCTCTTACCAACAGAGATCAGGATGATGAAGAGAAGAAATGCCCGGGACATGGTGAGAACTGGATGGGCCAACCCTTTCTCTAAAGCGAATGGATTTCCCCCTTGCCTCCCCTCCACCTCTCTTAAATCCCCAAAGGACAAGAGATGACTCCCTCATGCAAATGTCTGGCTCTTCAACTACCCATCCAGCACTCTGGACGTCTGATCAGAGAGGGGATGAGCAGCTGCTAAGATGTCTCTGGTCTCAAACTATTATTTTCCTGCAGTGGGAGGAAAAGGAGCAGTTCATTGTTTCATAGACTGAAGACTATCTGGGGTTCATTCTAAAAGCCTGTTTTAATCTGCTTGAGTTTACAAAGCCATATAGCAGAAAATGCATTTTTCTTTGCCAAAGGTGGGATGGGTTGGTGGAATGTATCCCACCTTCATTGATTAATTTGCATGGAACTAGGAGAGGGAATGTCTGTTTGAGACCAGCAGTCTAGGGGAAAAGAGGAGGTATTGGTGGTCTGTTCCTTGAGATTCCTGTTAATGTCAGAATGGTTCATCATCAAGCTAGGTGACACCTTCAATGGGACTTTGGTTGAAGGGTCTTGATTCAGTTCTTCCCAATGCTTTTATTGATCTCCTGTGGTCAATGGGTCGTGTGACCGGCTGATCGTTTTATGTGATCTCTCATGCCATGTGACTAGTTGGTCATTGTGTGAGAAGATCATTAAGTGAAGAGATGGTCAGTGCCCTCTTTGGTTGGTCGCTTGATTGATATGGCTCCTTATGGGTTTGTAGCCTGGTGCCAAATCAACGTGTTGGTTGGTAGATCCGTTGGTTGAATTCCAGGCTTCGATGAATTTGCATTCATGGCGTGTGATGGCACATGAATTCATCACGTGGTGGCATGCCTGTCTATCATTTCTGAAAAGAGGAGGGGGATGCACTTGGGAAGGTCATAATTAATCCACATATTCATTTTTCTTAATTTTTGGAACATACCCTTGGAAGTAAAATGGTTGGACCTAACCATTTCCTTTTATCGTGCGCTATTCACTTATTCTGTGAATGATCAGTGTCCTCCTCGCTCCCTTACCCTCAAGAAGGGGATGAGACATTTCAGAGCCACATCTGGCCATGCTTTGGCTTATGTCATTTTTTGCACAAACACAGAAGGGCAGCAGCACCCCCTGCTGGCCACTGATTTTGCAACATCTGCATTCTCCCCATCTGGGGAGAATAAAGGCAACATTTCTCATCCTTCGAAGACCATCACCATCTTTCTCCTTAAATATTAGAGGAAGTGAAGGACAACAAAAAAAACGGGATGTGTTGGAAAAAAACAGGAAGGGTGTCAGGGTTCCAAAAAACACCCCCAATGAAGCCATCTTTTACTTTGGAACTTCGAGACAGCCAAATGGAACAAAGCTTGTCATCTTTATTAATTCTCTTCCAGAAGATGTCCCAAACTCTTCCTTAACCCTTTGATTTCAGGTAGAAATTAAACGTATGTCATGCTTGTCTTTGCTTTTCCTTCTTGACTTTCATGGTGAGCTTGAGGTAAAGGAGGTATTTGTAAAGCTCAACATCTGATCTAGGAGAACCGCATGGGAATGTGCCAATTGTTACAAAGTGTTCATCCTAACATCCTTTAGCTTTGACCCAAAGATGCCCCAGTGGCCACTTTTTAGCCTGTCTCTTCATACAATGCCTTTTATCCCATCTCCAGTCAAGTGTTGAAGCACAGGCACATCACCTGTAGCTCCTCTCCAATTTTACATCTTATCTTTTGATAGTTTTTACTCAAACCATGGGGGCTCAGACAGTGGGTGTGTGGGTTTCCTCTTTGCTATTCCGGCATTCCTCATCCCTCTCAATGGGGAGAGAGAGATTTCTTTGCAGGTGGAAATGGACCTGCAGGAGTTTCTCTCCTTCCTTTTCGGCTCTAGTTTCCACAGTCACCAGTCAAAGTATGTTGCTTCTTGTTTAAGGCTGAAGAGGCAGAGAGGAGGTTTTTGTCGCACTTCCCCATAAGAATTTACCACCGTGCAACACGTTACTGCTCCAGCTAGCACAGTAATAATTTGCCTCGTCTCCAGTCTCTGCATTGGTGATGGCCAAAGATCCTGTAGTCCCAGATCTGGTGGCAGTGAACCGATTTGGGATCCCTTCTCCCCTGCTACTGCAGCCATCACAGTGGACAAAACGAGGACCTTTTCCTGCTTTCTGTTGATACCAGTAAATGGTGTTAGTATTCTGTGTTGTGCAGGAGATTGTAATGGTTCCACCTGGGGACACGGAGCTGGAGGGAGGTTGAGTCCAACTGGACTGACCATCAATGCCTTTAAATAAAGGACAGAGGGAGGGAGAGAAAGAGTGGGGACAGAAAAAGAAAGAAAGACTGTTAAACTGAGGCATCTTCATTTCCAGCCAGCACAAATTCTTATGAGAATCACAGCTAAATCCTGTCTCGGCCCAGGAAAACTCTACCTGTGCAGTAAGCGAGGAGTGCAAGGAAGACCACAGCCCAACCCATGGTCACCTTTGGCAAGGAATATCCTTCTAGGGAAGACAATTATAACCTTCTTCAGATTTTCTCCTTTCCTTAAATGCCTCTTAAATGCCTCCGTATGCAAATGAGATCTGCACCGATTGGTTCCGCTAGAATATTTTATTCCCCCAAAGCATTCTGAGGTCTTCTAGTTTAGCCAATGGCCAGAGGACAGATTTGCGTAAAGATTTGAAAATTGGGGAGACTTAAAAACTCCCCATTAAACCTGACTTCATTACTGGGCACCAGGGAGCCTTCAATTTCTTCAAACATCTTACTTTTTATGTGAATGGACATGGAAATGTGTATATATAAATGTAACTATGAAACTCTATTGATGTGCGTAACATGTAAGGGCTAATGTGCCCACTACTTTAGCATCTGGAGCCTAACATATCTATCTTTTCAAAAAGCAAGAAATAAAATCCAAGAAGCCATCATGCAAAATGCACCAAATAACTAATGATGATTTGGGATGATAAGGCACACTCTTGAATGACCAATATTTATGGTGATTGTTTCTCCAAACGCTAGCACAGCACTATGTGAAGGACAGATTACAGGAATTTCATAATATCTACACAAACGTGGATTCATAGCAAACATCCTTATGTCATAAAGGAGGAACAGGGAAAAGATGAAAGCATAAACACAGCAAAGAGCTGGACTTTCAGCAGTGAAGGACAATTGCATGCGATAGACGAAGCCACTTGTCTTAAATCAACCCAAATTGGATGTTTCTTGGTTTTGACTGATTGAATGAATGAATGAATCCTTTATTGGCTGAGTGTGATCAGACACAGAAGGAATTTGTCTCGGTGCATGTGGTCTCAGTGTACATAAAAAGAAAAGACACATTCATCAAGAATCATAAGGTACAGCACTTAATGATAGTCATAGGGTACAATAAGCAATCAAGTCATACTAGGAGGTAATCAGGATACAAGCAACAAAGTTACAGTCATACGGTCACAATTGGGACGGGTGGGTGATAGGAGTGGTGAGAAAATTAATAATAATAGTAGTGCAGACTTAGTAAATAGTTGGACAGTGTTGAGGGAATTATTTGTTTGGCAGAGTGATGGCTTTCGGGAAAAAACTGTCCTTGTGTCTAGTTATTCTGTTGTGCAGGGCTCTATAGCATCCTTTTGAGGGAGGGAGTTGAACCAGTTTATGTCCGGGATGTGAGGGGTCTGTAGATATTTTCACAGCCCTCTTTTTGACTCATGCAGTATACAGGTCCTCAACGGAAGGCAGGTT
The DNA here is from genome assembly GCA_023653725.1 of Bungarus multicinctus. Classification (NCBI taxonomy): domain Eukaryota; kingdom Metazoa; phylum Chordata; class Lepidosauria; order Squamata; family Elapidae; genus Bungarus; species Bungarus multicinctus. The sequence continues at coordinate 180,133,385 of CM042836.1, forward strand.
GGAAGCCATTGTTTTTTCTGCGGTCCTAATTATCCTCTGAAGTCTGTGTCTGTCCTATTGGGTTGCAGAACCAAACCAGACAGTTATAGAGGTGCAGATGACAGACTCAATGATTCCTCTGTACAAGTTAAGCCACACTGTAGAAGAACAAAAATCAATATAAGTTTTGAGACCTAAGTCCATTTCTCTAAAATGCAATAACAGCACCAATCAAATGTCAGCAGTTTCTTTGACTCCCTGGGTAACATGAAGCCAGAAAACACCTGTAAGCTCTAATTGAGGAATGTAAGAAAATAGAAAGAAAAAGACATGAAGAATAGCTGGACTTTCTAAATGAAGATCATCTGGATAGGATTCTCTTTTCCACTGGTCTTATATCAACCAAAAGTCCACATTTCATTCCCCTGTCAAACGTCAGTTATGCACACCGGGCAATTTAAAAAAGGAGAAACTGAAATGGACCCAAGAGAAGGTTTTTGTCTCACTTCCCCACCTGAATCAATCTCTGTGGAACTGACTGCCCGTCCAGACACAACAATAATAGGTGGCTTCATCTTCAAGCAGAGCCCCAGTGATAGTCAAGGACATCACATTCCCTGATCTGGAGCCAGAGAAACGTTCTGGAACCCCCGATGGTCTGGTACTGGTTCTATAGATCAAAGCTCGAGGTTGATTCCCAGGTATTTGCTGGCCCCACCAAGGGTAGTTGCCATCCCCAAGATTTCCACCATCGTATCGACAAGATATGGTGACTGTGCCCCCAGGAGCTACAGATTCTGGGTTCTTCAGGTTCTGCAGTTGTTGAAGGCTTGGGCCTGAAAGAGAGCAAGATGTGGCTTGTTCAACGGATAGTCAAGAGGAGCATCACAAATGGAAAACTCAACTATCGAGCAAGGAAGCTTTTCTAAGTGTAGTTCTAGAAGGAATTGTGCCTCCTTCTAAATGGATTTCTCTTACCAACAGAGATCAGGATGATGAAGAGAAGAAATGCCCGGGACATGGTGGGAGAACTGGATGCGCCAACCCTTTCTCTAAAGCGAATGGATTTCCCCCTTGCCTCCCCTCCACCTTTCTTAAATCCCCAAAGGACAAGAGATGACTCCCTCATGCAAATGTCTGGCTCTTCAACTACCCACCCAGCACTCTGGACGTCTGATCAGAGAGGGGATGAGCAGCTGCTAAGATGTGTCTGGTCTCAAACGATTATTTTCCTGCAGTGGGAGGAAAAGGAGCAGTTCATTGTTTCATAGACTGAAGACTATCTGGGGTTCATTCTAAAAGCCTGTTTTAATCTGCTTGAGTTTACAAAGCCATATAGCAGAAAATGCATTTTTCTTTGCCAAAGGTGGGATGGGTTGGTGGAATGTATCCCACCTTCATTGATTAATTTGCATGGAACTAGGAGAGGGAATGTCTGTTTGAGACCAGCAGTCTAGGGGAAAAGAGGAGGTATTGGTGGTCTGTTCCTTGAGATTCCTGTTAATGTCAGAATGGTTCATCATCAGGCTAGGTGACACCTTCAATGGGATTTTGGTTGAAGGGTCTTGATTCAGTTTTTCCCAATGCTTTTATTGATCTCCTGTGGTCAATGGGTCGTGTGACCGGCTGATCATTGTATGTGATCTCTCATGCCATGTGACTAGTTGGTCATTGTGTGAGAAGATCATTAAGTGAAGAGATGGTCAGTGCCCTCTATGGTTGGTCGCTTGATTGATATGGCTCCTTATGGGTTTGTAGCCTGGTGCTAAATCAACGTGTTGGTTGGTAGATCCGTTGATTGAATTCCAGGCTTCGATGAATTTGCATTCATGGCGTGTGATGGCACATGAATTCATCATGTGGTGGCATGTCTGTCTATCATTTCTGAAAAGAGAAGGGAGATACTCCATTTGGGCATGTGCACTTGGGAAGGTCATAATTAATCCACATATTCATTTTTCTTAATTTTTGGAACATACCCTTGGAAATAGAATGCTTGGACCTAACCATTTCCTTTTATCGTGCGCTATTCACTTATTCTGTGAATGATCAGTGTCCTCCTCGCTCCCTTACCCTCAAGAAGGGGATGAGACATTTCAGAGCCACATCTAGCCATGCTTTGGCTTAGGTCATTTTTTGCACAAACACAGAAGGGCAGCAGCACCCCCTGCTAGCCACTGATTTTGCAACATCTGCATTTTCCCCATCTGGGGAGAAGAAAGACAACATTTCTTATCCTTTGAAGACCATCACCATCTTTCTCCTTAAATATTAGAGAAAGTGAAGGACAACAAAAAAACCGGGATGCGTTGGAAGAAAACAGGAAGGGTGTCAGGGTTCCAAAAAATACCCCCAATGAAGCCATCTTTTACTTTGGAACTTCGAGACAGCCAAATGGAACAAAGCTTGTCATCTTTATTAATTCTCTTCCAGAAGATGTCCCAAACTCTTCCTTAACCCTTTGATTTCAGGTCGAAATTAAACGTATGTCATGCTTGTCTTTGCTGTTCCTTCTTGACTTTCATGGTGAGCTTGAGGTAAAGGAGATATTTGTAAAGCTCAACATCTGATCTAGGAGAACCGCAAGGGAGTGTGCCAATTGTTACAAAGTGTTCATCCTAACATCCTTTAGCTTTGACCCAAAGATGCCCCAGTGGCCACTTTTTAGCCTGTCTCTTCATACAATGCCTTTTATCCCATCTCCAGTCAAGTGTTGAAGCACAGGCACATCACCTGTAGCTCCTCTCCAATTTTACATCTTATCTTTTGATAGTTTTTACTCAAACCATGGGGGCTCAGACAGTGGGTGTGTGGGTTTCCTCTTTGCTATTCCGGCATTCCTCATCCCTCTCAATGGGGAGAGACAGACCTCTTTGCAGGTGGAAATGGACCTGCATGAGTTTCTCTCCTTCCTTTTCGGCTCTAGTTTCCACGGTCACCAGTCAAACTATGTTGCTTCTTGTTCCACGCTGAAGAAGCAGAGAGGAGGTTTTTGTCGCACTTCCCCATAAGAATTTACCACTGTGCAACGCAGTAACACCACTGTTCCAGCTAGCACAGTAATAATTTGCCTCGTCTCCAATCTCTGCATTGGTGATGGCCAAAGATCCTGTACTCCCAGATCTGGTGGCAGTGAACCGATTCGGGATCCCTTCTCCCCTGTTGCAGCCATCACAGTGGACAAAACGAGGGCGTTCTCCTGCTTTCTGTTGATACCAGTAAATGGTATTAGTACTCTGTGTTGTGCAGGAGATTGTAATGGTTCCACCTGGGGACACGGAGCTGGAGGGAGGCTGAGTCCAACTGGACTGACCATCAATGCCTTTAAATAAAGGAAGGAGGGATGGAAAGAATGAGGGGAGGAAAAAGAAAGAAAGACTGTTAAACTGAGGCATCTTCATTCACTCTGAGCCATTTCCAAATTCTTATGAGAATCAAAGCCAAATCCTCTCTTGACCCAGGAAAACTTTACCCGTGCAGTAAGTGAGGAATGCAAGGAAGATCAGAGCCCAGCCCATGGTCAACTTTGGCAAGGAATATCCTTCAAGAGAAGACAATTATAACCTTCTTCAGATCTTCTCCTTTCTTTAAATTCCTCTGCTTGGCCAATTCATGCAAATGAGATCTGCACTTATTGGTTCCGCTAGAATATTTTATTCCCTCAAAGCATTCTGAGGTCTTCTAGTTTAGCCAATGGCCAGAGGACAGATTTGCATAAAGATTTGAAAATTGGGGAGACTTAAAAACTCCCCATTAAACCTGACTTCATTATTGGGCACCAGGGAGCCTTCAATTTGTTCAAACATCCTACTTTTTACGTGAGTGGACATGGAAATGTATATATACATGAATGTAATTATGAAACTCTATTGATCTGCATAATATGTAAGGGCTAATGTGCAATAACTATAGCATCTGAGGCCTAATATATCTACAGCTGAAACTCAAAATATTAGAATATTGTGCAAAAGTTCATTTATTTCAGTAATGCAACTTAAAAGGTGAATATATGACATAGACTCAATACGTGCAAAGCAAGATAGTTCAAGCCATGATATGTCATAATTGTGATGATTATGTCTTACAGTTCATGAAAACCCCAAATCCACAATCTCAGAAAATTAGAATATTACATACAATCAATAAAACAAGGGTTGTACATAGAACAATATTGGACCTCTGAAAAATATAAGCATGGATATGTACTCAGTACTTGGTTTGGGCCCCTTTTGCAGCAAAGTACTGCCTCAATGCAGCATGGCATGGAAGCTATCAGCCTGTGGCACTGCTGAGGTGGTATGGAAGACCAGGATGCTTCAATAGCAGCCTTCAGCTCTTCTGCATTGTTCGGTCCCATGTCTGTCATCTTTCTCTTGGCAATGCCCCATAGATACTCTATGGGGTTCAGGTCAGGTGAGTTTGCTGGCCAATCAAGCACAGTAATCCCACGGTCATTGAACCAGGTTTCGGTGCTTTTGGCAGTGTGGGCAGGTGCCAAGTCCTGCTGGAAAATGAAGTCAGCATCCCCATAAAGCTCGTCTGTGGAAGGAAGCATGAAGTGCTCCAAAATCTCCTGATAGAACGGCTGTGTTGACCCTGGACTTAATGAAGCACAGTGGATGACATGGCTCCCCAAATCAACACAGACTGTGGAAACTTCACACTGGACTTCAAGTATCTTGCAGTTTGTGCCTCTCCATTCTTACTCCAGACTCTGGGTCCTTGGTTTCCAAATGAGATGCAAAAGTTGCTCTCATCAGAAAAGAAGACTTTGGACCACTGAGCAACAGACCAGTTCTGTTTTTCTTTAGCCCAGGTAAGACGCTTCTGATGTTGTTTGTTGTTCAGGAACGGCTTGACAAGAGGAATACAACATTTGAAGGATCCATCTGTGTGTGATGGCTCTTGATGCACTGACTCCAGCCTCAGTCCACTCCTTGTGAAAGTCTCCAACACTTTTGAATGGCCTTTTCCTGACAATCCTCTCCAGGCTGCGGTCATTCCTGCTGCTTGTGCACCTTTTTCTTCCACACTTTTCCCTTCCACATAACTTTCTATTAATGTGCTTTGATACAGCACTTTGGGAACATCCAACTTCTTTTGCAATTACCTTTTGAGGCTTTCCCTCCTTATGGAGGGTGTCAATGATGGTTTTCTGCACAACTGTCAGGTCAGCAGTCTTTCCCATGATTGTGCTTCCTATTGAACCAGACTGAGAGACCATTTAAAGGCTCAGGAACCCTTTGCAGGTGTTATGGCTTAATTAGCTGATTAGAGTGGGGCACTTTGAGCCTAGCATATTGAACCTTTTCACAATATTCTAATTTTCTGAGATTGTGAATTTGGGATTTTCATGAGCTATGAGCCATAATCATCACAATTATGACACATCACGGCTTGAACTATCTTGCTTTGCATGTATTGAGTCTATCTCATATATTAGTTTCACCTTTTAAGTTGCATTACTGAAATAAATGAACTTTTGCACGATATTCTAATTTTTCTAGTTTCACCTGTATATGTGTGTGTGTGTGTGTATGTGTATGTGTATATATATGTATGTATGTATGTATGTATAGTGTGTGTGTGTATTTGTGTGTTTGTGTATGAATATATTTTTATATATATACATACACACATCATATACACATACACTAGCCCAGTGGTAGGGAACCTTGGCTCTTTTATCACTGATGGACTTCAACTCCCAGAATTCCTGAGTGAGCCATAAAAGTTTCCCCATCCCTGGCCTAGTGGTTTTTCAGTTGTGGGGGAAATCAATTTTTGACTTGAATGGGACTGTTTAATATACAAATGTAGGACATATAAAGAATATTGATCATTCAAGTCAAAAATTAGGACATTTGTATATTGAGCAATCCCATTCAAATCAAAAATTGATTTCCCTCACAACTGAAAAACCAGTAGGCCAGGGATGGGGAACTTTTTATAGCTCAATTCAGGAATTCTGGGAGTTGAAGTCCATAAGCGATAAAAGAGCCAAGGTTCCCTACCAGTGCGACTAGCCGATAACTCAGCATTGCTCGGGTATTTATTTATCCTAATCGTGTATTAAACAGGAAAAGCCCTGATTTCGACAACAATTTCATTCGTTACCAATGTTTTTTCCCTGTTTCCCCCGGAAGCGTCAAGAGAAATGATACCACTTTGTTTCAAAGCCTTGTTGAAAATTTCCAGAACAAAAGTTAATTTTCTAATGTTGGCCCCCTGGTGGAGGACTGAAGCTGTTGCCACGGCAACCCCACATCGCTGGGGAGCCATTGTAAGGCACAAGAGGCTGTATGTTAACAGAAACGCCCCCTAGGGGTGTTAGGGGTGTCTTACACCTCCCCCCCCCCAATATTTGTTTCCAGAGGGGGTAAATAATCTGTGTACCAAGTAAATCTCCAGAACTGTAAAGCCTACAAACTTGATATTTGCCACGTATGTTCCTCTTGGCTTTACTATTTCCTACATCATTATTATTAACACGCTCTGATGCTAAGGAGTTCTACTCCCCCTCCCCACCTGAAAAGAAATCGCTTCCAAATGCAAAAGACAAGCAGAGGAGAGGAATTTCAGTTTCAGTTTCAGAGCACCAAGCAGCTTTAGTACAGAACAGTTAAGCTAAACCACGCCCAGGCTCCTTGCTGTCTCCTTCTTGCTCACACAGGAAATACTGCTTCAGTTTCCAAACAGCCCTCAACTGTCTCACACACTGACAGGACGCTAGCCAGATGAATACCGATGGATGCTGGTAGGCAGGGACACAATTTTCCCCCCTTATTTTCCTTCCCAAAATGTAAGCCCGACCATATAGTTTTGGTGTTTTATTTTTTTATTTGCTTTCACAAATTTAGGATGGATTGGTGGATTGTACCCCAGACTCGCTGATTAATTGTTATAGTTCAAGGAAAGGAAATCTCCCTTCAAGAACACCGGTCTAGGGCAGTGGTAGGGAACCTTGGCTCTTTTATTACTTATGGACTTCAACTCCCAGAATTCCTGAATGAGCTATAAAAAGTTCCCCATCCCTGGCCTAGTGGTTTTTCAGTTGTGAGGGAAATCAATTTTTGATTTGAATGGGATTGTTCAATATACAAATGTCCTAATTTTTGACTTGAATGATCAATATTCTTTATATGTCCTACATTTGTATATTAAACAGTCCCATTCAAGTCAAAAATTGATTTCCCCCACAACTGAAAAACCACTAGGCCAGGGATGGGGAAACTTTTATGGCTCACTCAGGAATTCTGGGAGTTGAAGTCCATCAGTGGTAAAAGAGCCAAGGTTCCCTACCGCTGGTCTAGGGGAAAGAAAGGGAACCCAACTGGACCTATATACTAGAGCAGGTCATAATCAATTTTCATGCTCTTTTATAAAAAAAAAATGAAAAGCCACTGGGAGCAGAGTTGGTGGGCCTAACTCTTTTTCCTTTTAACCTGCCTCATTTCCCCTGCTGCTGGGTGAGGACTGGGAGGAAGAAATGCAGCTTTTGCCATCCTTCGTGCACCATCCTCCTCCTCCTCCTCCTGCCATCCTTCTCCTTTTTCTGAAAAATATTGGAGGAGAGGAAAGAGAACAAGAATGGAACGTCCTACTTTACTTCCTCTCCATTCACAGGTTGTACTTATGCCATGGAGAGCTGAGGCCATGGGTCTGGGGGCTTCCCTTGCACCCTTCTCATCCACACTCCTGTGCCCATCATCTCCCCTGGCTGGGCCTTGAGAGACTTCTCTGCAGATGGAGATGAACCTGCAGGAGTTTGGCTTGTGTCTTCTCCTCAGTTCGAATGTCCTCGGTCATAAGTCAAGGTGGGTTGCTTCTTGTTCTAGGCTGAAGAGGCAGAGAGGAGGTTTTTGTCGCACTTCCCCATAAGAATGTAACACTGTGCAACATGTTGCCTGCACTGTTCCAGCTACCACAGAAATAATCTACCCCATCTTCAGCCTCCACATTGGTGATGATCAAAGTGCCTGTAGTCCCAGATCTGGTAGCAGTGAACCGATCTGGGATCCCTTCTCCCCTGCTCTGTCCACTACATTGGATATAGCGAGGTGCTTCTCCTGGTTTCTGTTGATACCAACCAATGCAGTAGGAACTCTGAGTTGTTATGCAAGGAATCGTAATGGTTCCCACCTGGGAATACGGAGCTGGAGGGAGGCTGAGTCCAAGTGGACTGACCATCAATGCCTTTAAAGGGAGAGAGAGAGAAAAAGTGAGGGGAGGAGGAAAGAACTACTGTTAAACTGATGCATCTTCCTTTGCTTTGACCAGTTCTGAGGGATCAAGTCCTGAGAATTACAACCAAATTCTCTCATCGGTCCAGGAAAACTTTACCTGTGCAGTAAGTGAGGAGTGCAAGGAAGACCACAGCCCAACCCATGGTCAATATTTGGCAAGGAATGTCCTTCTAGGAAAGAAAATTATAACCTTCTTCAGATCTTCTCCTTTCCTTTCCTTATATGCCCCTGCTTTCTCCTTTCATGCAAATGAGATCTGAACTCCTTGGTTCTACTAGTATATTTGTTTCCCCAAACACATTGTGATGTTTTCTAGTTCAGCAGTCACCAACCACTGGTGGTCTGGGAGAAAATTTTGGTGGTCCGCAGAAAAATTATTTGCATTTTTTATATTGCACTAAATACTATTTATCTTTTTTTTTAATTGTATTAGTGGTCCACAGGATTTAAAATTATGAATTTAGTGGTCCCTGAGGTCCAAAAAGTTGGCTGTTCTAGTTAAGTCAATGAACACCAGAGAGATTTGCATATGCCAGTTTTAGAACCAGGAAGGGGGTAAATGTCTGTGGAGATTCTAAGTCACCGGTTCATAGTTGCCTCAAAGGTGTTTTTATAAAAGGCAACTGGGCTGTTTCATCCTTGAGGAAGAAAAAGGCATTTGGCTTCTCATCCAAGAAGCTTCATCAGTTCATCAGTCCAGTTGCCTTTTGAAAAAAGCACCTTTGAGACAAGGAGGCGATAGAATTAAAAAGATCTCACATTATGCCTATGAAAATAAATACAAACGCACATTCTTCACATTCTATACATTGAATTGAAAACCCCTGATATTCCATTAATATTGCACTATACAGTAGAATTCAAAAGAGCTACTGCCCTGGGATAGAAGCTGTTTTTCAGCTTATTTGTCCTTGTTTTTATTATCTTGCACCGTCTGCCAGATGGTAATAATTAAAAAAAAAAGGGTGCCCAGGATGAGATGGATCTTTGAGAATGTTTTGAACTTTCTTAAGGTAGCGGAAGCTCTTCCAAAGAGGGGAGAGGGCAACCAATGATCTTCTGGGCAATGACATTAACCCTCTGAAGTGCTTTCCTATCTGCCCCTGTGCAATTGGCAAACCCTACAGAGGTGCAAGTAAGTTAAGATACTCTCTCTGGTGCAGCGGTAGAAGGTCACCAGCAGTTTTTCATTCAGTGGTTGTTTCCTGAGAAGCCTCAGGTAATCTAATCTCTGCTGGGGCCTTTTGACCAGGGCTGCAATGTGAGCCCCCCAGGTCAGGCCCTCTTTTATGATAACACCCAGAAACTTAAAACTGGCCATTTGCTCCACTCGGTCTCCATTGATAAGCAAGGGCTGGATGTCTGATCTGTCCCTTCTATAATCCACTATAAGCTCCTTGGTCTTATGGGTGTTGAGGATCAAGTTATTGTCTCCGCACCACAAAAGCAACCGGTCCACCTCATCTCTTTAGGCAGACTCATCCCTCCTGGAGATGAGTCCCACCACTGTTGTATCATCTGCAATTGTACATTTGCCCTCGTGTCACATTTCACTGAGGCAGGTAGAGAGAAAAAAGGGAAATAAATTTTAAGAGAAGGGTTTTTGTTTCACTTCCCCATCTGAACAAACTACTGTGGGACTGATTGCCTGACCAGACACAACAATAATAGGTGGTTTCATCTTCAACCAGAGCCCTACTGATAGTCAAGGACATCATGTTTCCTAATCTGGATCCAGAGAAACGTTCTGGAATTCACGATGGTCTTCTACTGGTGTAAGAGATCACTCCTTGATGCTTATTTTCAGCTATCTCCTGGGTCCACAAAGGGTAGTGGCCATCCCCAAGATTTCCACCATCGTATTGACAAGATATGGTGACTGTGCCCCCAACTGCTACAAATTCTGCATCCTTCAGAGGTTGCAGTTGTTGAAGGCTGGAATCTGAAAGAGAGCAACACATGGCTTGTTCAATGGATGGTCAAGAATGGCCAACTCAGCTATCCAGCAAGGAGGTTCTTCCGAGTTTAGTTCTAGAGAGAATTGTGCTTCCTTCCAAAGAGATTTCTCTTACCAACAGAGATCAGGACAATGGAGAGAAGAAGTGTCTGGATCATGGTGGGAGAACTCAATGGACCAATCCCTTCTCTAAACCAAGTGGATTTCCCGCTCACCTCCTCTCCATCTCTCCTAAATCCCCAAAGGACAAGAGACGACCCCTTCATGCAAATGTCTTGCTCTTCAACTACCCACCCAGCCCTCCGAGCATCTGATCAGAGAGGGGATGAGAAACTGCTAAAATGGGTCTGGTCTAAAATTAATAATTTCTTGAAGTGGGAGGAAAGGAAGAGACAAGAATGAGCTTTTTAATAGATTGAAGGCTGTCCGGTATTCATTCCAAGAACCTGTTTTTAACTTTTTGAGTTTACGAAGCCATATTACACAAAAAAGTGTCTGCATTTGGACAAATATGGGATGTGTTGGGGGAATGTATCCCACACTCATTGATTAATTCTCATGGTTTAAGGAGGGGAAATCTCCCTTAAAGACTACCAGTCTAAAGAAAAAGAGGAGAGCTGGACTTCAATTGGAGATAAGAGCTAAGACAGCTCATAAGCAATCCTCATATTCACTTTTTTAATTTTTGGAACAAGGCACTGGAAGCAGAGCTGGTGGACATAAACCATTTCCTTTTATCCTTCCTTATTTCACCAGCTGGGTGAGGACTCAGTGCCCTCCTCCTCCCTTACTCTGGAGGAAGAGATCAGACTTTGTAGGAGCCCTTTAGTTGAAGTCATTTTTGGAGAACCATGAAAGCAGCAGCCTCTACTGGCCACTGGTATTACAGCATCTGCATTCTCTCCACCTGGATTGAAGAAATTTACCATTCCTTGAAAACCATCATCTTCTTTCTCCTATACCAGGAGTCTCCAAACTTGGCAACTTTAAGACTTGTGGACTTCAACTCCCAGAATTGCCCAGCCAGCATGACTAGCTGAGGAATTCTGGGAGTTGAAGTCCGCTAATCTTAAAGTTGCCAAGTTTGAAGTCCCCTGTCCTATAGTCTCCAAAGAGCTAAGCTACCTTGCTTTCAGAAAGTGACAATCCTAAAAAACGCTATTAGTGTTGGTTTTATCTTGGTTTATTTCAGCTGAACCAGGTAGATGTTGCTAGACAAATGGCCCTGTTTGGCAAATAAAGCAGGATCCATCTAGGATTTCTGTTTCTTGGATTCATACGGAACAAAGATCAAATTTTATGGTTTGTTCTAATCCTCTGAGGATGGTGGAGGAGGCATCTTCTTCTCATAATGCCCCAAGCTAGTTAATCCCATAATAACTGAACAAGAAGTTGAAAGGGACCTTGGAGGTCTTCCAGTCCAACCCCGTGTTCAAGGAGGAGACCCTATACCATTTCAGATAAATGGTTGTCCAATCTCTTCTTGAAAACCTCCAGTGTTGGAGCATTCTCAGCTTCTGGAGGCAAGTCGTTCCACTGGTTAATTGTCCTCACTGTTAGGAAGTTTATCCTTGGTTACTTCTCTCCTTGATTAGTTTCCATCGAAATAGTTATGAGTTCATAACAATCTTCCCTTTTAAATAAAAACAAAACAGGAAAAAAATAAAACCATAAACATGAGATATTTCCATCAACTATAATTACACATTGGTCCATTCTTGTCATGTTTCACTGATGCACCCAGGACAAAAACAAAATAAAGGAAATGAAATGAAGAGAAGGGTTTTTGTCTCACTTCCACACCTGAATGAATCGCTGTGCAACTGACTACCCGTCCAGATACAACAATAATAGGTGGCTTCATCTTCAACCAGAGCTCCAGTGATAGTCAATGACATCACATTCCCTGATCTGGACCCAGAGAAACGTTCTGGAGTCCCTGAAGGTCTGGAACTGGTCGAATGGATCAGCATTTGAGGTTTATTCCCAGGTGTCTGTTGGGCCCACCAAGGATGGTTGCCATCCCCAAGATTCCCACCATCATATCGACAAGATAGGGTGACTGTCCTTCCAGCTGCAACAAATTCTGGGTCCTTCAGTGTCTGTAGTTGTTGAAAGCTGGGGCCTGAAAGAGAGCAAGGGACATGGCTTGTTCAATGGATGATCAAGAGGACCCCAAGTAACAAACTTAGCTACCTGGCAAGGAGGCTGTTCTGAGTTTAATTTTAGAAAGTGTTGTGCCTCCTTGCCATAGTCTCTTACCAATAGAGATCAAGACTATGGAGAAAAGAAGTGCCTGGGACATGGTGGGACAACTCAATGGGCCAATCCCTTCTCTGAAGCAAGTGGATTTTCCCCTGGACTCCTCTCCACCTCTCTTAAACCCCCAGAGGACGAGAGAGGACTTCCTCATGCAAATGTCTTGCTCTTCAATTATCAACCCAACCCTTTGGGAGGCTCATTAAAGAGCGAAGGAAAAAGTTGCTAAGATATGTTGAAAAGCATTATTTCTGCTAGTAAGGAGCAGAGGATGAGGCTAAAATTAATCTTGGAATAGGTCGAAGGATTTCTGGAGGGCGTTCCATGAATCTCTTTTGATCTGCTGGAGTTAATGAAATGGTATCACAGAAAGCAATGCTTCAGAGCCAATGTGGGTTGAATTGGGGCAACAGACACCAGTCTCATTGATGAATTCTACTCAAGTAATGCCTCTAAAAGAGGGGAACAATGGAGAACCATCCTCCAACTGGATATATAAACTAGGGCAGTGTGAGAAGTAAGAATTATTCCTGTAAAAGACGAGCACTGGTAATGCCATATTTAGTCCTTATTTAACCTAAGAAGCTCTAATGAGATGTTAAATAATAAGTTCTCTGTATTACAATAACATGACGATACATGTTTTGCACATTCCGGTCAAGACAGATAGCTGGCAGGTCATAGAAAGATAGTTGGCAGGTCAAGGTGTCCAGTTGTCATATCAAATTAATAAGTTGGATGTGCCAGGGGGATGAAGTTTACGGGAAATGAATAAACAGATGGGATTGTCAGGTGAGGCTACATTCAAAATCCAAGAAGGAAAAGCCTTAGACTCAGTTGTTTTAGAGGAAAGGACTTTTACTGAAAATTGAAGTGGTAGCATCAGAAGAAATACAAGATCTGAGGAAATAGGCGCGAAAATTACATTGAGAAAGTTATGCCAATGTTCCCCCCCCCCCCCAATAATTCAAACTGGCCATCCAGTCTGAGATGTGTATAATGTCATGTGAGGCATCTTCAGGTGGTGTTTGAGACATCTGGCATGCCAGAATGGCTGACCTTGGCCTGAATAGATAAGAGGCTACAGCTGTGCAGTAAGAAAGTAAGCATAGTCAAGAAAACATCAGTCAAGTTTTACATAGTCAAGTTTTACATTTCACCATCTCAAGCCTCCAGCACTCTTCCCCCCAACAAGGTCCAATTAATCTTCCCTTCCCCCACCCCCCCACCCCCTTTCTATGGCAGCCAGAAAGATAAGCAGAAGAAGGATTCTTGAAGGCTGACAGGGGTGGAGTTTATGGGAAGAGCGGGGTTCCACTCAGAAATTAACCAATGAAGTTAAAGGGGCAGTAACCAGGGCTGGAGTCTTGAAACTGTATTTAACCATCATTGTATTCCTATGGGAAGATGTCTTCTGTACTCCACTTTTATGAGCATGGAGGTCCTTTTTGCAAAAGCTCATCAATAAAACTCTTTATTATTGCTCAGCTATCTCCTGGTAGTTTCACATCTAAAGGGTTAATATCACAAACAATCTTCATACTGCTTTAAACAAATTTTTGAAAGGTGTAGAAACCAGAAGCAGAGTTGTTGCAACTGAACATTTTCTCATGTTCTGTGAGGGATCATGCCCTCCTTCCTCCCTTACTCTAGAGAAAGACATTGCACTCAGAAGAAAACACACCTGGCCATCCTTTTGCTTAAGACAAATTGTTGTTGTTGGGGGTTTTTTTTGGAGAAACATGGAAAGGATACCAGCAGCCCCTACTGGCCACTGATGTTGCACATCTGCATTGTCCCCACTGTGGACTGAAGAAATGCAGGATTTCTGGTCCTTCAAGGACCATAATCGTCCTTCTCTTCAAACATAGGGCAGACAAAAGAAAAGAATGGGATGAAAATTGGGATTTTAAAATTTGGGGTTTTATTAATTCATTGGGGGAGGGTATAATTTTAGGCAGCCTTAAGATATTTAATTCTCTTTTAACTTTTATAATTGTAAAAAGTTTTATGGTTGGCTGTACACCACCCTGAGTCCTTCAGGAGAAGGACGGTATATAAATATATTAAATCAATAAATCAATCAATCAATCAATAAATAAATAAATAAATAGGACAAGAATGTAATAAATTTGCCTTCTTTATTACTTCTCCTACGGAGGATGACACCAAGAGTCAATTGTTGATTTTATTATTTTGATTTGAAAAAAAAAAAAAGACATTGAGATAGAAATTATGTATACATTTGGGGCATCCTGCTTCTCTGTGCTTCTCCTTCTCAACCTTCATGGTGTTCTTGTGGTTGACCCAAAGGATGGCAGGCCAATTATTTAAGCGGGCTGCACTGAATCTATGGACCTTCTTTGCCATGGTTGTTAAGCGAACCACTGAATCTCATGGTAGCGAACTGAAACTGGTTTCCCCCATTAACTTGATTCGTTGGAAGCCAGCTGGGATGGGCACCAAGAGTGATTACGTGACCCCAGGATGCTCAATCCATCTAAAATACATTCCGTGTTTTTGGAAAACCACCTGCAACCAATGTTGAGTAAGGCATTCAAGAAAGGCTGAGCCACCTTCTGGTTTTTGTCACAGTTCCCCATAAAGGGCAATCACTGCGCACTGAGCACTGCCATCAAGAGTCAAACAGCAATAATCAGCCTCATCTTCTGGTTGAACTGTTGGAGATGGACAAGGTGGCTGAATTGGAGGAAGAATCATAAGAACCAGAAAATCGCTCAGGGATTCCAGAAGGCCTGCTAAAATAATTATAGATCACTAGTACTGGTATAGTGCCAGGTTTCTGTTGGTACCAGTACACGGAGTAGCTAGTAATGCTACCCCCTGCCCTGGTACAGGTGATCCTGACTGTTCCTCCAGGGGATACCGACAGAGAAGGTGGCTGAGTCATGGTGAACTGGGCCCAGGCACCTGCAGGGGGGACAAAAGGGATGAAAGGCATCTGAGATGCACTCAGAGAAAAATCCATTTATTCAGTTGAAAGGAAGAAGGAAAAAAGGTATGAGGAGAAAGGATCAATTCCAGCAAAGTAGAAATCTTCCAAGGAAGAGAAGAAGATGCTTGATCTTTGCCAGTCAAGGGGATACTTTACCAGTGAAGTAGGTGAGGAGGAAGAGGAGGAGGAGAAACCGTTGGGCCATGGCAGAGAAATGGGCAAGGATGGATCTTCTGAAACCAAAGTTCCTTCTAGGTGGACCTCTTCTCCTCACACTTAAGTTCAGCTGCAAGAAAGAGATGCATGCAAATACCCTTCCTGTTTCTTTCTTTTAAAGCCTCTAGATCTATTTCTAAGACAAGAGCAAGAGGTGGCTGGCAGGAAATTTCATTGGTGAATCTCTACTGAAGGATGTGGATTAATCAAACTATATGCATTAATCAAACAGGTGGCAAGTAAGTAGGGGCAGGCAGGCACAACACAGGTTATGTAGACAGTAAACACAGTGTCAGACATAAAGATCTCAAGTGCCTAAATATAAATGCACAAAGTCTGGGGAACAAACAGGGTGAACTCGAACTACAAATACATGAAGGTAGATATGATATAGTTGGAATAACAGAAACTTGGTGGGATGAAACCCATAATTGGAACATACTGGTAGAAGGATACAAACTATTTAAAAAAAACCAGACTCCATAAAAGAGGAGGTGGAGTTGCACTGTATGTAAAGGACCACTATATTGCTACAGAAATGCATGAAACCACAGAAGAAAACCTCCTAGAATGCATATAGGTCAATATAAAAGAAAAAAAGAATGACATTGCCATAGGTGTATATTATAGGCCACCCAATCAAGCAGAAAAAATAGATGCCCTTTTGGCCAGCCAACTAACAAACATACGCAGGAAACACACAACAATAGTAATGGGAGTCTTCAATTATCCTGATATCAATTGGAAAACTAATTCTGCACCAAGTGAGAAATCAAATAAGTTCCTAACCAACCTAGCTGACAACTTTGTTGTCCAAAAGGTAGAGGGTGAAACTAGAGGGACAGCCACACTGGACTTAATTCTTACAAACAGAGAAGTAATGATAGAGGGAGTTGAAACTGTAGGAACCTTGGGTGAGAGTGACCATGTCATACCAGAATTCAACATAACACAAACACAAGCAACAGAACATAATGACACCAGAGTCTTGGATTTTAAAAGAGCTGATTTTAATAAACTCAGAGAAAACTTGGGAAAGATTCCATGGATGAAAATCCTAAAGGGGAAAACAACTCAAGAATCTTGGGAAACTCTGAAAAGTATTATCATAGAAGCCCAGACCAGCACAATACCACTGAGAAAGAAAAACAAGAAATCCAAGAAGAAACCAGCATGGCTGCGCAAAGATCTCTCTGGCAAATTGAAAGAAAAAAAGGACAAGTACAAAAAATGGAAAGAAGGACATACAACTAAGGCAGAATATCAGCAGATAGCCAGAATCTGCAAAGACGAAGACAAGATAGCGAAGGCTCAGAACGAACAAAGACTTGCAACAAAAGTCAAAGATAATTTTAAAAAGGTTCTTCCAACATATAAATAATAAGAAAAAAAATCAAGGAAACAGTCAGTCCACTAAAGAGAGAAGATGGCAAGGAAGTAACAGGCAACAGAGAGAAAGCAGAACTGTATAACTCATTCTTTGCATCAGTCTTCACGCAGAAAGAAACTATAGCTCAACCCAGCAAAAACATAACTGTAAAAGACAGACCAGAAAGAAAAATTAAAACAAGCAAAAAAAAAAAATAGTAAGAGAACACCTGTCTGACCTTGATGAACACAAATCACCAGGCCCTGATGGATTACATCCCAGAGTTTTAAAGGAGCTGGCAGAGGTCTTCTCAGAACAACTGCACCATATCTTTCAAAAATCCTGGAGCACCAGAGAAATAACCAGAAGACTGGAAAAGAACTGATGTGGTTCCCATCTTCAAAAAAAGGGGAAAAAACAGACCCAGGAAACTACAGACCAATCAGCCTAACATCAATATCCAGGAAGATACTGGAAAAGATAATAAAAAAACAGATCTGCCAATGTCTAGAAACAAGTAAAGTAATAACTAGCAGTCAGCATGGGTTTGTTAAGAACAGATCATGCCAAACTAATCTTATTTCATTCTTCAACACTGTAACTAAATTGGTAGACCAGAAAAATACTGTGGACATAATATATTTAGATTCCAGCAAGGCATTCGACAAAGTAGACCACAACCTACTTCTTAGTAAGCTAGAAAAATGTGGAATAGATAGCACCACCACTAGATGGACTTGCAACTGGCTGACAAACCATACTCAATGAGTAGTCTTTAATGGGTCTAAGTCTACATGGAGGCAAGTAAGCAGTGGGGTGCCACAAGGTTGCATCTTAGGCCCAATTCACTTCAATATCTTCATTAATGACTTAAATGGGGGAATAGAAGGGGAACTTACCAAATTCGCAGGTGATACTAAGCTGGCAGGAATAGCTAACACCCAAGAAGTGTGCCAAGATCAGCTGGATTCTGCAGAATAGAACACTGGGCTATCTAAACAAATGAAATTCAGTGTAGAGAAAAGTCAAGTCCTACACTTAGGCAAGAAAAAAACCAAAAGGAACATATAGACTGGGTGAACCCCGAGGCCCCTACTGTGTGGGGTGCCTCAGGGGTCGGTGCTCTCGCCCCTGCTGTTCAACATTTATGTGAAGCCGCTGGGTGAGATCATCCGTGGCTTTGGGGTAGAGTTCCATCAGTACGCTGATGATACTCAGCTGTACATCTCTACCCCGGGCCACCCCAACGAAGCCGTTGAAGTGATGACCCGGTGCCTGGAGGCCGTGCGGAGTTGGATGGGTCGTAACAGGCTTCGTCTCAACCCGACCAAAACCAAGTGGCTGTGGTTTCCTGCACCCAGATACAGCCAGCTTGTTCCTTCGCTGGCCATGGGGGAAGAGGTTCTGACCCCCGTGGAAAGGGCGCGCAATCTGGGTGTCCTCCTGAATGTACGGCTGTCTTTAGAAGATCATATTACAGCCGTCGCCAGGGGGGCCTTTTGTCAGATTCGTCTGATCTATCAGTTGCGGCCCTTTCTGGATCTGGGCGCACTTCGCACAGTCACTTCCACCCTCGTCATCTCCCGCTTGGACTGTTGCAATGCTCTCTACATGGGGCTCCCCTTGAAGAGTGTCCGGAGGCTGCAGTTGGTTCAGAATGTGGCCACGCGGGTGATCTTGGGAGCCCCTCGGAGCTCCCATGTAACACCGCTTCTCCGCAGGCTGCACTGGCTTCCTGTGGCCTTCCGGATCCGATTCAAGGTGGTACTGACTGTATTTAAAGTGCTCCATGGCTCGGGACCTGGGTACTTACGGGACCACCTGCTGCCATCAACAGCCTCCCGCCGCCCAGTACGCTCGCACAGGGTTGCCCTCCTTGGGGTGCCGCCGCCTGATCGTTGCTGGCTGGTGGCCCTAAGGGTGCGGGCTTTCTCTGTGGGGGCCCCCTCCCTGTAGAATGATCTGCCCCCGGAGATACGGGCCATTACTGACATCCAGACCTTCCGGCGCGCAGTCAAGACCTTATTCTTCCAACAGGCCGGCCTGGCCCAGTAAATGGTTTATGGGGTTTTAATTTTAATTCGGTTTTTAAATTTTAAATTTTAACTTTTAATTTAATCCTGGAATTTTAAATTTTGTAATGCTATAACTGAAGGGATTCGGCCGGATTTTTGTATTTAATCTGTTTTTAAATTGTATATATTCCATTTTTAGTAGGCTGTACACCGCCCCGAGTCCCTTTTTGGGAGAGGGGGCAGTATAGAAATTTAAATAAATAAATAAATAAACTGTGAGAGGGATCTTGGAGTCTTAGTGGACAACTAGCAGAATGTGAGCCAGCAGTGTGCAGCAGCAGCCAAAAAAGCTAATGCAATCCTAAATTGTATTAACAGAGAGATACAATCAAGATCAAGGGAGGTACTAATACCACTCTATAAAGCCTTAGTAAGACCACACCTAGATTACTGCATCCAGTTTTGTTCACCACATTACAAAAAAGATGTTGAGACTCTAGAAAGAGTACAGAGAAGTGCAACCATGATTAGGGGACTGGAGACTAAAACATATGAAGAACGGTTACAGGAACTGGGCTTGGCTAGTCTAGGGAAGAGAAGGACCAGGGGAGACATGATAGCAGGTCTTCCAATATCTGAGGGGCTGCCACAGAGAGGAGGAAGGGGTCAAGCTATTTTCTAAAGCGCCTGTAGGCCAGACAAGCAATAATGGATGGAAACTGAACAAGGAGAGATTTAACCTGGAAATAAGGAGAAACTTTCTGACAAGGAGAACAATCAACCAATGGAACAGCTTGCCCTCGGAAGTTGAGGGAGTGCCATCACTGGAGGCTTTCAAGAAGAGACTGGACTGCTATCTGTCAGAAATGATGTAGGGTCTCCCACTTGGGGCAGGGGGGGGTTGGATTGGATGATCTATAGGTCCCTTCCAACTCTGATTATCTGTTGTAAGAAGGAGGAAGGACAGAAATTCCAATCCCACCTCTCTTCCCATAACATGCTCAGATTTCAATACCTGGGAACCTAAGCAAAGGATCCAATGGACAGATAGACAGATATTGGAATAGAGGTGGTCCCTACAGTAAGCTGCCCCCATGCCATGAAAGCCTTAGAAGGAGAACTAGAACCTTGAATGGCCCCCAGAAGCGTATCGGGAGCTAGTCCAGCTCTTGAAGCAAAGATGTAACCTGGATTAACAAACAACCTTTTCAACTTTTTCAACTTATGGATACTCTTCAAGGACAACCCCATTGAATGTTCATTGCAGTAGTCCATTTGGGAGGTAATCCAAATCTGATCCCCCCAATTCAGTTGAAGTTACCTGACTTTGAGGTTAGTGTAGGGAAACGGTTTTCAAAGTTGGCAAGTTTAAGACATGATGACTTCAACTCCCAGAATTCCTGACCTAACATGACTGGAGGAGGAATTCTGGGAGTTGCCTCAGTGTGTATATGAAAACCTTCCAAACAGGTAGTCCTCAATTTACGACCACTTTAAACCAGGATTTTCATTGCAAAGCAGAACAGTCCTCACATGAGTCACGCTAATTTTATGATCCTTTTGCCAAGGTTGTTAAGCAAATGAAAGCACTTTTTAAGTGAATTTACACAATTGGGAAGCTGATGTGGCTGCCCCTAATGAATATGCCTCACAGAAGCTGGCTGGGGAGGTCATAGGAGGGGATCACATGAAAAGAGCGTGCTGAAATTGCTGAAAATCCATTCCCTGGCTGTGTGCAATTCTTTTGTAAAACCACCTGTGACCAAGGTTGAGTGAGTCATTCAAGGAAGGCTGAGCCACCTTCTGGTTTTTGTCGCACTTCCCCATAAAGGGCTATCATTGTGCACTGAGCATTGCTATCACTAGTCAAACAATAATAATCAGCCTCGTCTTCTGCTTGAACGTTGGAGATGGACAAGGTGGCCGAATTGGAGGAAGAATCGAGAGAACCTGAAAATCGCTCAGGGATTCCAGAAGGTCTCACAGTATCTCCATAGATCACTGCTAGGGGTTTAGTGCCAGGTTTCTGCTGATACCAGCTCACATACCGGCTAGAAATGCTACCCCCTGCCCTGGTACAGGTGATCCTGACTGTTCCTCCAGGGGATACCGACAGAGAAGGTGGCTGAGTCATGGTGAACTGGCCCCAGGCACCTGCAGGGGGGAGAAAAGGGATGAAATGCACCTGAGATGCAACCAGAGGGAAATGTTTCAATTCAGCAGAAAGAAAGGAAAAAGGGTGTGAAGAGAAGGGATCAATTCCAGCAAAGTAGAAATCTTCCAAGGAAGAGAAGAAGATGCTTGATCTTTGCCAATCAAAGGGGATACTTTACCAGTGAAGTAGGTGAGGAGGAAGAGGAGGAAGAGAAACCGTTGGGCCATGGCAGAGAAATGGGCAAGGACTGATCTTCGGAAAACAAAGTTCCTTCTAGGTGGACCTCTTCTGCTCACGCTTAAGTTGAGCTGCAAGAAAGTGAGGCATGCAAATACCCTTCCTGTTTCTGCCTTTTAAATTCCCTAGATCAATTTCTAAGACAAGGGCAAGAGGTGGCTGGCAGGAGTTTCCATTGGTGAGTCTCCATTGAAGGAGAAAGTTGGAGAGTCCAACTCCATCTCTCTTCCCATAACATCCAGAATTGATCCGTCTTTGGGATTCCCAGATTTCAACATGTTGGAACCTAAGCAAAGGATCTTATGGACAGATGGACCATTGGAAACTGGTGGTCCCTGCTTTAAGCTGCCCCCATGCCATGAAAGCATTAGAAGGAGGACTAGAATGTTGAATGGGCCGTCAGAGGCGTATTGGGATCTAGTGCAACTCAGGAAACAGGTTAACCAACAACCTTTTCAACCATTTTCAGCTTATGGATACTCTTCAAGGGCAACCCCATTAACTGCACATTTCAGTAGTCCATTTGGGAGGCAATCCAAAGCTGAACCACGCAATTCAGTGAAGTGACCTGATTGTGAGGTTAGTGTAAGGTTTGCTAAAATGAAAGAGTTAGCTCTTTCCCTAAAACACACACAAAGGTAACGGTAATGGCTTCCTTGCACATCCATACCAGCTGTTTCCAGCTCTAGAGAGTGCTGCTCATCTCCATTACAAAGCCGAAGAGCCAGTGCTGTCCGAAGATGTCTCCATGGTCATGTGGCCGGCATGACTCAATGCCTGAAGGCATACAGAACGCTGTTACCTTCCCACCAAAGTGGTCCCTATTTTTCTACTTGCATTTTTGACATGCTTTTGAACTGCTAGCTTTGCAGAAGCTGGAACAAGGAACAGGAGCTCACTCCATTATGCGAAGCTAGGGATTCGAACCGCCAAACTGCCGACCTTTCTGATCGACAAGCTCAGTGTCTTGGGCACTGATCCACCACATCCCTTAAAACACACTAAGCCATCCCTAAATTTCCAAACCAAACACAACTGAGCATTGGGTCATATCCACTCAAGGACCTGAGTCAGTGGGATGTATGAAAACCTTCTGGGTAGGTAGTCCTCGAATTACAACCACGGTTTAAACCAGAATCTTCATTGCAAAGCAAAGCAGTCCTCACACGAGTCACGCTAATTTTACAATTCTTCTGCCAAGGTTGTTAAGCAAAAGAAAGCCCTTTTATGTGAATTACACAGTTGGGAAACCGATGTGGCTGCCCCTATTGAATATCCCTCTCAGAAGCTGGCTGGGGAGGTCATAGGAGGGGATGACATGAAAAGAGGGTGCTGAAGTTGCTGAAAATCCATTCCCTGGCTGTGTGCAATTCTTTTGCAAAACCACCTGTGACCAATGTTGAGTGAAGCTTTCAAGGAAGGCTGAGCCGCCTTCTGGTTTTTGTCACAGTTCCCCATAAAGGGCAATCACTGTGCTCTGACCACTGCTATCATAAGACAAACAGTAATAATCAGCCTCGTCTTCTGGTTGAACGTTGGAGATGGACAAGGTGGCCGAATTGGAGGAAGAATCGAGAGAACCTGAAAATCGCTCAGGGATTCCAGAAGGTCTCTCAGTATCTTCATAGATCACTGCTAGGGGTTTAGTGCCAGGTTTCTGTTGATACCAGCTGACATAATAGTCAGAAATGCTACCCCCTGCCCTGCTACAGGCGATCCTGACTGTTCCTCCAAGGGATATCGACAGAGAAGGTGGCTGAGTCATGGTGAACTGGGCCAAGGCACCTGCAGTGGGGAGAAAAGTATAAAATACCTCTAAGTTGCAACCAGAGAGAAATGCATTTATTCAGCTGAAAGGAAAAAGGAGAAAAGGTGTGAAGAGAAGGGAACAATTCCAGCAAAGTAGAAATCTTCCAAGGAAGAGAAGAAGATGCTTGATCTTTGCCAGTCAAAGGGATACTTTACCAGTGAAGTAGGTGAGGAGGAAGAAGAGGAAGAGAAACCGTTGGGCCATGGCAGAGAAATGGGCAAGGACTGATCTTCTGAAACCAAAGTTCCTTCTAAGTGGAACTCTTCTCCTCACCCTTAAGTTCAGCCCCAAGAAAGAGAGGCATGCAAATACTCTTCCTGTTTATCCATTTTAAATCCCCTAGATCTATTTCTAGGACAAGGGCAAGAGGTAGCTGGCAGGAGATTTCATTGGTGAGTCTCCACTGAAGGAGGAATGAGGAGAGTCCAACTCCATCTCTCTTCCCATAACATCCAGAATTGATCTTTCTTTGGGATTCCTAGATTTCAGCATATTGGAATTGAAGCAAAGGATGTCATGGACAGGTGGACCATTGGAAAGAGGTGATCCCTACAGTAAGCTGCTCCCATGCTTTGAAAGTTTAATAAGGACCACTCAAACCTTCAATGGCCCCCAGAAGCATATTGGGAGCTAGTGCAGCTCATGAAGCAAAGGTATAACCTGATACCTTTTCATCTACAGTCAGCTTGTGGTTCACTTCCAGGGAAACCTCATTGATAGAATGTTGGGCTAGTCCATTGGGGATGTGACCAAAGCATGTGTGACCATAAGCACTGTATCCTTATCCAAGAAAGGACCCACAACACAAATTGTGAAACTATCCTTCTGGGGTTGACTGTCATCGCTCCCCAAACAGGATTTCAGGTAAGTCCCCTATAACGGAAGGCATGGTTGACCTTGAGGGAAGGAAGGAAGAGATGCTGCCTGGGAAACAATCAGATAAGAGGAGGAGGAGCCCAGAATCGCTTAATGGTCATAAGAAGAACCTTTGGAAAGACCCACCCTTGATGTTGACACCAATGGGACGTGGGAAGTTTCTAGTTTCAGACTTCCAAAGATTACGTGAATATAGCCTTACAATGAAGTAGATTTAGTTTATCTTGAGGTGGAGGGCTAACTACCCCTTCATGCACACTGGCTCTGTTGCACGTTGCGCAAGCACAATCAGGATCAAGGATGGAAAATGACAACATCCAGAAGATCCAAAACCCCAATGACATTCAATTGCCAGGGTAGAGTTGAAGTTTATTCTATCCCGTTCGTCCTTACATCTTCCAGACAGAACCTCCCCAGTAACCAACTTGAATGGGGTCTTCCACCCCTTTCCCAGCATAGAAGCAGGAAGGCCAGGGCAGAAACAACCTAGAAACTGGACATTTCCCACGATCCTAAGAGAAATGATAGAATATGAGGCACCAACGTCTGATTGAGGTGTAGTTCACCCAAGAAGGAATGATACAGAGGGGAACAGTAAGTAAATTGAAAGAATGGATCAAATAACTATCAACCACACACAATCCACACACATTAGTCCACTTATATCATCTCCATTCCATCTTCTCCAAGACTGGTTCAATGCCTTTTTACAGCCCAACATCCAAACCTTTTATTCTTTACTAAAAATCAGCATGTAAAGCCACCTGTCCCAATGCAAAGTGAAACTTCAGAGAAGGGTTAAGACAATTTCTTAGCTCTTTGGCAATTTCTCTTTCCACTGTGATTTGGGCACCCCCATCAGGCACAAACAGCAATAATCAGCCTCATCTTCTGCACGGTGGCTGGAGGTGGACGAGGGGCTGAATTGGACGAAGGGTCAGTAGAACTGGAAAAATCACTCAGGGATTCCAGAAGAGAAACAAAAATACCTTTGCAAATTAAAGGGATGTTTCCCAGTAGAAGATCGTAGGTCCAGAATAAGAAGGCAAAGAGAAGCTGATATTCCAGCAGACAGAAATGCAGTTTATTAAGGTTAGGAAAGTTGAAAAGAGGAGAGGAGAGGTCCAAATTGCCACAAAACTAGAAATGTTCCTAGGAGGAGAATTAAACGTTGAGCTCCACATAGGAAGCGATATCTTACCACTGGAGTAGGAGAGGAATAAGAACCCAAGGAGAAACATTTGGGCCATGGCAGAGAAGTGGGCAACAGTTATATTTCTGAAGGCAACATTTCATTTCAATTGCCCCTTTCTCTACTTCTAAATGAAGTTGCAAGAAGAGGTGTTGCAAAACAATGTAACTATTTTCTCCGTCTATCCGTTTTTTTAGGGGTCCCCTTCATTCATTCCTTCAACCACTAAAAGGGGGTTCCCATAGGATCTCATTTGTAAGGCTCCCCTAAGGGGTGGGGTTAGGGGGCTGAAATCTGTAAGCTGCTCCCCCCAAATCAGGGAAGTGACCTGACTCCGAGGTTAATGCAGGGGGTGCTAAAAGCAAAGGGAGGGGCTTCACCCAACACACACCAACCCCTCCCCAAATTGAATTCAGCATGTGATCATCTCCACTGAGTGACCCGAGTCAGGGTGTTGAAAGTATACCTTCCATACAGGTAGCCCTCAATTTACGACACAAGTGAAGCCAGCAAGGAGGTTCTTACTGGAGTCACGTCCAATTTTACGACCGTCTTTGCCACGGTGCTTCAGCAAACTACCACAGTTGTTAAGTGAATCATGCAGTCATTAAAGGAATCTGGTTTCCCCCATTGACTTTGAAGAATCCTAGCTGGGACATCGTAGAAGGGGCTCACATGAGAAGAAGGAACTGAAACCATGTAAAACACAATCCCTGGCTATGTGCAGATCTTTTGCAAAACCATCTGAGACCAATGTTGAGTGAGTCGTTCAAGGAAGGCTGAGCCGCCTTCTGGTTTTTGTCGCACTTCCCCGTAAAAGGCAATCACTGTGCACTGATCACTGCTATCATAAGACAAACAATAATAATCAGCCTCGTCTTCTTCTTGAACGTTGGAGATGGACAAGATGGCCGAATTGGAGGAAGAATCGATAGAACCTGAAAATCGTTCAGGGATTCCAGAAGGTCTCTCAGTATCTTTATAGATCACTGCTAGGGGTTTAGTGCCAGGTTTCTGCTGATACCAGCTCACATAATGATCAGAAATTCTACCGCCTTCCCTGATACAGGTGATCCTGATTGTTTCTCTAAGGGATACCGACAGAGAAGGTGGCTGAGTCATGGTGAACTGGGCCCAGGCACCTGCAGGGGACAGAAAAGGGATAAAATGCAATTGAGATACAACCCGAGGGAAATGTTTTAATTCAACTAAAGGAAAGGAAAAAAGGGAACACTTCCAGCAAAGTAGAAATCTTAAAACGGAAGAGAAGGAGATGCTTGATCTTTGCCAGTCAAGGGGATACTTTACCAGTGAAGTAGGTGAGGAGGAAGAGGAGGAAGAGAAACCGTTGGGCCATGGCAGAGAAATGGGCAAGGACTGATCTTCTGAAAACCAAGTTCCTTCTAGGTGGACCTCTTCTCCTCACGCTTAAGTTCAGCTGAAAGAAAGAGAGGCATGCAAATACCCTTCCTGTTTCCTCTTTTAAAGACCCTACATCTATTTCTAGGACAAGGGCAAGAGGTGGCTGGCAGGAGATTTCATTGGTGAGTCTCCACTGAAGGAGGAAGGAGGAGAGTCAAACTCCATCTCTTTTCCCATAACATCCAGAATTGATACGTCTTTAGGATTCCCAGATTTCAGCATGTTGGAACCTAAGCAAAGGATCTCATGGACAAGTGGACCATTGGAAAGAGGTGATCCCTACAGTAAGCTACCCCCATATCATGAAAGCCTTATAAGGACCAAAAGAACCTTGAATGGCCCCCAGAAGCATATTGGGAGCTAGTGCAGCTCATGAAGCAAAGGTGTAACCTGATATCTTTTTGTCTACTGTCAGCTTGTGGTTCACTTCCAAGGCAACCCCATTGATAGCATGTTGCAGTAGCTCACTGGGGATGTGACCCAAGCATGTGTGACTATAAGCACTGTATCCTTGTCCAAGAAAGGATGCAACCCCTCCAAAACACAAATTGTGAAACTATCCTTCTGGGGTTGACTGTCATCTGCTTCTCAAACAGGAGACAGGATTTCAGATAGATCCCCTGTAATGGAAGGCGTGGTTGACCTTGAGGAAAAGAAGGAAGAGATGCTGCCTGGGAAACAATCAGATAAGAGTAGCAGGAGCCCAGAATCGCTTAATGGTCATAAGAAGAACCTGAGGAAAGACCCACCCTTGAGGTTGACACCAATGGGACGTGGGAAGTTTCTACTTTCAGACTTGCAACTGTTACGTGAATACAGCCTTACCATGAAGTAAATTTAGTTTATCTTGAGGTGGAGGGCTGACTTCTCCTTGATGCAACCCTGGTTCTGTTGCACATTGTGCAATCATAATCAGGATGAAAGCTGGAAAATCACAACCTCAAGAAGGTCCAAAACCCCAAAGACGTTCTATTGCCAGAGTAGAGTTGAAGTTTGTTCTATCCCATTCATACCTATAGCTTCCAGACAGAACCTCCCCAGTAACCAGCTGATGACTTGAATGGGGTCTCCAACCCCTCGCCCAGCATAGAAGCAGGAAGGCCAGGGCAGAAACAACCTAGAAACTGGACGTTTCCCAGGATCCTAATAGAAATGATGGACTAGGAGGCACCAAGGTCTGGTTTTGGTGTAGTTCACCCAAGAAGGAAACATAAGGGAGGGGAACATTAAGTAAACTGAAAGAGTGGATCAAATAACAATCAACCACACACAATCACACAATCCACACACATTAGTCCACTTATATCATATCCATTCCATGTTCTCCAAGATTGTTTCGATGCCTTTTTACAGCCTGACATCCAACCCTTATATTCTTTGCTAAAATTCGGCATGCAAAGCCACCTGTCCCAAGGCAAAGTGAAACTTCAGAGAATTTAAGACAATTTCTTAGCTCTTTGGCGATTTCTCTTTCCAATGTGATTTGGGCACCCCCATCAGGCACAAACAGCAATAATCAGCCTCATCTTCTGCACAGAGGCTGGAGGTGGACGAGGGGCTGAATTGGACGAAGGGTCAGTAGAACTGGAAAAATCACTCAGGGATTCCAGAAGAGAAACAAAAATACCTTTGCAAATTAAAGGGATGTTTCCCAGTAGAAGATCCAGAATAAGAAGGCAAAGAGAAGCTGAGATTCCATCAGACAGAAATGCAGTTTATTAAGGTTAGGAAAGTAGAAAGGAGGAGAGGAGAGGTCCAAATTGCCACAAAACTAGAAATGTTCCTAGGAGGAGAATTAAACATTGAGCTCCTCATAGGAAGCGATATCTTACCACTGGAGTAGGAGAGGAATAAGAACCCAAGGAGAAACATTTGGGCCATGGCAGAGAAGTGGGCAACAGTTATATTTCTGAAGGCAACATTTCATTTCAATTGCCCCTTTCTCTACTTCTAAATGAAGTTGCAAGAAGAGGTGTTGCAAAACAATGTAACTATTTTCCAATTTTACGACCGTCTTTGCCACAGTGCTTCAGCAAACCACCACAGTTGTTAAGTGAATCATGCAGTCATTAAAGGAATCTGGTTTCCCCCATTGACTTTGTAGAATCCAAGCTGGGGACGTCCTAGAAGGGGCTCACATGAAAAGAGGGAACTAAAACCATGTAAAACACAATCCCTGGCTGTGTGCAGATCTTTTGCAAAACCATCTGAGACCAATGTTGAGTGAGTCGTTCGAGGAAGGCTGAGCCACCTTCTGGTTTTTGTCACACTTCCCCATAAAGTGCAATCACTGTGCACTGATAATTGCTATCATAAGACAAACAATAATAGTCAGCCTCATCTTCTGCTTGAACGTTGGAGATGGACAAGGTGGCCGAATTGGAGGAAGAATCGAGAGAACCTAAAAATCGTTCGGGAATTCCAGAAGGTCTGCTAGTATCTCTAATGATCACTGCTAGGGGTTTAGTGCCAGGTTTCTGCTGATACCAGCTCACGTAGTAGCTAGAAATGCTACCCCCTTCCCTGATACAGGTGATCCTGACTGTTCCTCCAGGGGATACTGACAGAGAAGGTGGCTGAGTCATGGTGAATTGGCCCCAGGCACCTGCAGGGGGGAGAAAAAGGATGAAATTCATCTAAGATGCAACCCGTGGAAAATGTTTTAATTCAGCTGAAAGAAAGGAGAAAAGGGAATAATTCCAGTAGAAATCTTCCAAGGAAGAGGAGGGGATGCTTGACCTTTTCCAGTCAAGGGGATACTTTACCAGTGAAGTAGGTGAGGAGGAAGAGGAGGAAGAGAAACCGTTGGGCCATGGCAGAGAAATGGGCAAGGACTGATCTTCTGAAAGGAAAGTTCCTTCTAGGTGGACCTCTTCTCCTCACGCTTAAGTTCAGCTGCAACAAAGAGAGGCATGCAAATACCCTTCCTGTTCCTGCCTTTTAAAGCCTCTAGATCTATTTCTAGGACAAGGGCAAGAGGTGGCTGGCAGGAGATTTCATTGGTGAGTATCTAATGAAGGAGGAATGAAAAAGTCGGAGATTCCAACCCCACCTCTCTTCATATAACAACAATAATTGACCTGTCATTAGGATGCCCAGATTTCTGCATGTTGGAACCTAAGCAAAGGATCTGATGGGCAGTTGGACCATTGGAAAGAGGTGGTCTATACAGTAAGCTGCTCCCATGCTATGAAAGCCTTATAAGGACCAACAGAATTTTGAATGGCCCCCAGAAGCATATTAGGAAATAGTGCAGCTCATCAAGCAAAGGTGTAACCTGATACCTTTTCATCTATAGTCAGCTTGTGGTTCACTTCCAGGGCAATCCCATTGAGAGCACGTTGCAATAGTCCATTGGGGATGTGACCAAAGCATGTGTGACAGTAAGCGTGGTATCCTTGTCCAAGAAAGGACGCAATTCCTGAACAACACAAATTGTGCAACAATCCTTCTGGGGTTGACTGTCATCTGTTCCTCAAACAGGAGACAGGATTTCAGATAGGTCCCCTGAAATGGAAGGTGTGGTTGACCTTGAAGAAAGGAAGGAAGAGATGCTGCCTGGGAAACAATCAGATAAGAGATGGAGGAGCCCAGAATTGCTTAATGGTCATAAGAAGAACTTTAGGAAAGACTCACCCTTGAAGTTGACACCAATGGGACGTGGGAAGTTTCTACTTTCAGACTTGTAAAAGTTACATTAATATAGCCCTACAATGGTAGATTTGTTTTATCTTGAGGTGGAGGGCTGACTTCCCCTGAATGCCCATTGGCTCTGTTGGACATTGCACAATCACAATCAGGATGAAGGATGGCAAATCACAACATCCAGAAGCCCTCAATTTATGACACAAGTGAAACTAGCAAGGAGGTTCTTACGTGAGTCACATCAAATTTTACAACCGTCTTTGCCATGGTGCTTAAGTAAACCACCGCAGTTGTTAAATGAATCATGCAGTCGTTAAAGGAATCTGGTTTCCCCCATTGACTTTGTTTGTAGAATCCTAGCTTGGAACATCCAAGAAGTGGCTCACATGAAAAGACGGAACTAAAACCATGTAAAACACAATCCCTGGCTATGTGCAGATCTTTTGCAAAACCATCTGAGACCAATGTTGAGTGAAGAGTTCAAGGAAGGTTGAGCCACCTTCTGGTTTTTGTCACAGTTCCCCATAAAGTGCAATCACTGTCCACTGATCACTGCTATCATAAGACGAACAATAATAATCAGCCTCATCTTCTGGTTGAACGTTCGAGATGGACAAGGTGGCTGAATTGGAGGAAGAATCATAAGAACCAGAAAATCACTCAGGGATGCCAGAAGGTCTGCTTGAATAGCCATAGATCACTGCAAGGGGTTTAGTGCCAGGTTTCTCTTTGATACCAGTGCACATAGTAGCTAGTAATGCTACCCCCTGCCCTGGTACAGGTGATCCTGACTGTTCCTCCAATGGATATCGACAGAGAAGGTGGCTGAGTCATGGTGAACTGGGCCAAGACACCTGCAGGGGGGAGAAAGGGGACAAACTGCCTATGAAAGGCAGTCAATGATGAATGCATTTATTCATCTGAAAGAAAGGGGAAAAGGTGTGAGGAGAAGGGAACAATTCCAGCAAAGTAGAAATCTTCCACGGAAGAGATGGAGATGCTTGATCTTTGCCAGTCAAGGGGATACTTTACCAGTGAAGTAGGTGAGGAGGAAGAGGAACTGTTGGGCCATGGCAGAGAAATGGGCAAGGACTGATCTTCTGAAAGGAAAGTTCCTTCTAGGTGGACCTCTTCTCCTCACACTTAAGTTCAGCTGAAAGAAAGAGAGGCATGCAAATACCCTTCCTGTTTCCTCTTTTAAAGACCCTACATCTATTTCTAGGACAAGGGCAAGAGGTGGCTGGCAGGAGATTTCATTGGTGAGTCTCCACTGAAGGAGGAAGGAGGAGAGTCCAACTCCATCTCTCTTCCCATAACATCCAGAATTGATACGTCTTTAGGATTCCCAGATTTCAGCATGTTGGAACCTAAGCAAAGGATCTCATGGACAGGTAGACCATTGGAAAGAGGTGATCCCTACAGTAAGCTACCCCCATATCATGAAAGCCTTATAAGGACCAAAAGAACCTTGAATGGCCCCCAGAAACATATTGGGAGCTAGTGGAGCTCATGAAGCAAAGGTGTAACCTGATATCTTTTCGTCTACTGTCAGCTTGTGGTTCACTTCCAAGGCAACCCCATTGATAGCATGTTGCAGTAGCTCACTGGGGATGTGACCCAAGCATGTGTGACTATAAGCACTGTATCCTTGTCCAAGAAAGGATGCAACTCCTCCAAAACACAAATTGTGAAACTATCCTTCTGGGGTTGACTGTCATCTGCTTCTCAAACAGGAGACAGGATTTCAGATAGATCCCCTGTAATGGAAGGCGTGGTTGACCTTGAGGAAAAGAAGGAAGAGATGTTGCCTGGGAAACAATCAGATAAGAGTAGCAGGAGCCCAGAATCGCTTAATGGTCATAAGAAGAACCTGAGGAAAGACCCACCCTTGAGGTTGACACCAATGGGACGTGGGAAGTTTCTACTTTCAGACTTACAAAGGTTACGTGTATATAGCCTTACAATGAAGTAGATTTAGTTTATCTTGAGGTGGAGGGCTGACTTCCCCTTCATGCACACTGGCTCTGTTGCACGTTGCGCAAGCACAATCAGGATCAAGGATGGAAAATAACAACATCCAGAAGGTCCAAAACCCCAAAGACGTTCAATTGCGAGGGTGGAGTTGAAGTTTATTCTATCCCGTTCATCCTTACATCTCCCAGACAGAACCTCCCCAGTAACCAACTTGAATGGGGTCTTCCACCCCTCGCCCAGCATAGAAGCAGGAAGGCCAGGGCAGAAACAACCTAGAAACTGGACGTTTCCCACGATCCTAAGACAAATGATGGAATAGGAGGCACCAAGGTCTGATTGAGGTGTAGTTCACCCAAGAAGGAATGATACAGAGGGGAACAGTAAGTAAATTGAAAGAATGGATCAAATAACTATCAACCACACACAATCCACACACATTAGTCCACTTATATCATCTCCATTCCATGTTCTCCAAGACTGGTTTAATACCTTTTTTACAGCCCAACATCCAAACCTTTTATTCTTTACTAAAAATCGGCATGGAAGCCACCTGTCCCAATACAAAGTGAAACTTCAGAGAAGGGTTAAGACAATTTCTTAGCTCTTTGGCAATTTCTCTTTTCACTGTGATTTGGGCACCCCCATCAGGCACAAACAGCAATAATCAGCCTCATCTTCTGTACGGAGGCTGGAGGTGGACGAGGGGCTGAATTGGACAAAGGGTCAGTAGAACTGGAAAAATCAGTCAGGGATACCAGGAGTTAAACAAAAATACCTTTGCAAATTAAAGGGATGTTTCCCAGTAGAAGATCCAGAATAAGAAGGCAAAGAGAAGCTGAGATTCCATCAGAAGAAATGCAGTTTATTAAGGTTAGGAAAGTAGAAAGGAGGAGAGGTCCAAATTGCCACAAAACTAGAAATGTTCCTAGGAGGAGAATTAAACGTTGAGCTCCTCGTAGGAAGCAATATCTTATCACTGGAGTAGGGGAGGAGTAAGAACCCAAGGAGAAACATTTGGGCCATGGCAGAGAAATAGGCAACAGTTATATTTCTGAAGGCAACATTTCATTTCAATTGCCGCTTTCTCTACTTCTAAATGAAGTTGCAAGAAGAGGTGTTGCAAAACAATGTAACTATTTTCTCCGTCTATCCGTTTTTTTAGGGGTCCCCTTCATTCATTCCTTCAACCACTAAAATGGGGTTCCCATAGGATCTCATTTGTAAGGCTCCCCTAAGGGGTGGGGTTAGGGGGCTGAAATCTGTAAGCTGCTCCCCCCAAATCAGGGAAGTGACCTGACTCCGAGGTTAATGCAGGGGGTGCTAAAAGCAAAGGGAGGGGCTTCACCCAACACACACCAACCCCTCCCCAAATTGAATTCAGCATGTGATCATCTCCACTAAGTGACCCGAGTCAGGGTGTTGAAAGTATACCTTCCATACAGGTAGCCCTCAATTTACGACACAAGTGAAGCCAGCAAGGAGGTTCTTACTGGAGTCACGTCCAATTTTACGACCGTCTTTGCCACGGTGCTTCAGCAAACCACCACAGTTGTTAAGTGAATCATGCAGTCATTAAAGGAATCTGGTTTCCCCCATTGACTTTGAAGAATCCTAGCTCGGACATCGTAGAAGGGGCTCACATGAGAAGAAGGAACTGAAACCATGTAAAACACAATCCCTGGCTATGTGCAGATCTTTTGCAAAACCATTTGAGACCAATGTTGAGTGAAGAGTTCGAGGAAGGCTGAGCCACCATCTGGTTTTTGTCGCACTTCCCCGTAAAAGGCAATCACTGTGCACTGATAATTGCTATCATAAGACAAACAATAATAGTCAGCCTCGTCTTCTTCTTGAACGTTGGAGATGGACAAGGTGGCCGAATTGGAGGAAGAATCGAGAGAACCTGAAAATCGTTCGGGGATTCCAGAAGGTCTCTCAGTATCTTTATAGATCACTGCTAGGGGTTTAGTGCCAGGTTTTTGCTGATACCAGCTCACATAACGATCAGAAATTCTACCGCCTTCTCTGATACAGGTGATCCTGATTGTTTCTCGAAGGGATACCGACAGAGAAGGTGGCTGAGTCATGGTGAACTGGGCCCAGGCACCTGCAGGGGACAGAAAAGGGATAAAATGCAATTGAGATACAACCCGAGGGAAATGTTTTAATTCAACTAAAGGAAAGGAAAAAAGGGAACACTTCCAGCAAAGTAGAAATCTTAAAACGGAAGAGAAGGAGATGCTTGATCTTTGCCAGTCAAGGGGATACTTTACCAGTGAAGTAAGTGAGGAGGAAGAGGAGGAAGAGAAACCGTTGGGCCATGGCAGAGAAATTGGCAAGGATTGATCTTCTGAAAACCAAGTTCCTTCTAGGTGGACTTCTTCTCCTCACGCTTAAGTTCAGCTGAAAGAAAGAGAGGCATGCAAATACCCTTCCTGTTTCCTCTTTTAAAGACCCTACATCTATTTCTAGGACAAGGGCAAGAGGTGGCTGGCAGGAGATTTCATTGGTGAGTCTCCACTGAAGGAGGAAGGAGGAGAGTCAAACTCCATCTCTCTTCCCATAACATCCAGAATTGATACGTCTTTAGGATTCCCAGATTTCAGCATGTTGGAACCTAAGCAAAGGATCTCATGGACAGGCGGACCATTGGAAAGAGGTGATCCCTACAGTAAGCTACTCCCATATTATGAAAGCCTTATAAGGACCAAAAGAACCTTGAATGGCCCCCAGAAGCATATTGGGAGCTAATGGAGCTCATGAAGCAAAGGTGTAACCTGATATCTTTTCGTCTACTGTCAGCTTGTGGTTCACTTCCAAGGCAACCCCATTGATAGCATGTTGCAGTAGCTCACTGGGGATGTGACCCAAGCATGTGTGACTATAAGCACTGTATCCTTGTCCAAGAAAGGATGCAACTCCTCCAAAACACAAATTGTGAAACTATCCTTCTGGGGTTGACTGTCATCTGGTTCTCAAACAGGAGACAGGATTTCAGATAGATCCCCTGTAATGGAAGGCGTGGTTGACCTTGAGGAAAGGAAGGAAGAGATGCTGCCTGGGAAACAATCAGATAAGAGTAGCAGGAGCCCAGAATCGCTTAATGGTCATAAGAAGAACCTAAGGAAAGACCCACCCTTGAGGTTGACACCAATGGAACGTGGGAAGTTTCTACTTTCAGACTTACAAAGGTTACGTGAATATAGCCTTACAATGAAGTAGATTTAGTTTATCTTGAGGTGGAGGGCTGACTTCCCCTTCATGCACACTGGCTCTGTTGCACGTTGCGCAAGCACAATCAGGATCAAGGATGGAAAATAACAACATCCAGAAGGTCCAAAACCCCAAAGACGTTCAATTGGGAGGGTGGAGTTGAAGTTTATTCTATCCCGTTCATCCTTACATCTCCCAGACAGAACCTCCCCAGTAACCAACTGGAATGGGGTCTTCCACCCCTCGCCCAGCATAGAAGCAGGAAGGCCAGGGCAGAAACAACCTAGAAACTGGACGTTTCCCACGATCCTAAGACAAATGATGGAATAGGAGGCACCAAGGTCTGATTGAGGTGTAGTTCACCCAAGAAGGAATGATACAGAGGGGAACAGTAAGTAAATTGAAAGAATGGATCAAATAACTATCAACCACACACAATCCACACACATTAGTCCACTTATATCATCTCCATTCCATGTTCTCCAAGACTGGTTTAATACCTTTTTTACAGCCCAACATCCAAATCTTTTATTCTTTACTAAAAATCAGCATGCGAAGCCACCTGTCCCAATACAAAGTGAAACTTCAGAGAAGGGTTAAGACAATTTCTTAGCTCTTTGGCAATTTCTCTTTTCACTGTGATTTGGGCACCCCCATCAAGCACAAACAGCAATAATCAGCCTCATCTTCTGTACGGAGGCTGGAGGTGGACGAGGGGCTGAATTGGACGAAGGGTCAGTAGAACTGGAAAAATCAGTCAGGGATACCAGGAGTTAAACAAAAATACCTTTGCAAATTAAAGGGATGTTTCCCAGTAGAAGATCCAGAATAAGAAGGCAAAGAGAAGCTGAGATTCCATCAGAAGAAATGCAGTTTATTAAGGTTAGGAAAGTAGAAAGGAGGAGAGGAGAGGTCCAAATTGCCACAAAACTAGAAATGTTCCTAGGAGGAGAATTAAACGTTGAGCTCCTCGTAGGAAGCAATATCTTATCACTGGAGTAGGGGAGGAGTAAGAACCCAAGGAGAAACATTTGGGCCATGGCAGAGAAATAGGCAACAGTTATATTTCTGAAGGCAACATTTCATTTCAATTGCCGCTTTCTCTACTTCTAAATGAAGTTGCAAGAAGAGGTGTTGCAAAACAATGTAACTATTTTCTCCGTCTATCCGTTTTTTTAGGGGTCCCCTTCATTCATTCCTTCAACCACTAAAAGGGGGTTCCCATAGGATCTCATTTGTAAGGCTCCCCTAAGGGGTGGGGTTAGGGGGCTGAAATCTGTAAGCTGCTCCCCCCAAATCAGGGAAGTGACCTGACTCCGAGGTTAATGCAGGGGGTGCTAAAAGCAAAGGGAGGGGCTTCACCCAACACACACCAACCCCTTCCCAAATTGAATTCAGCATGTGATCATCTCCACTAAGTGACCCAAGTCAGGGTGTTGAAAGTATACCTTCCATACAGGTAGCCCTCAATTTACGACACAGGTGAAACCAGCAAGGAGGTTCTTACTGGAGTCACGTCCAATTTTAAGACCGTCTTTGCCACGGTGCTTCAGCAAACCACCACAGTTGTTAAGTGAATCATGCAGTCATTAAAGGAATCTGGTTTCCCCCATTGACTTTGAAGAATCCTAGCTGGGACATCGTAGAAGGGGCTCACATGAGAAGAAGGAACTGAAACCATGTAAAACACAATCCCTGGCTATGTGCAGATCTTTTGCAAAACCATCTGAGACCAATGTTGAGTGAAGAGTTCGAGGAAGGCTGAGCCACCTTCTGGTTTTTGTCGCACTTCCCCGTAAAAGGCAATCACTGTGCTCTGACCACTGCTATCATAAGACAAACAATAATAGTCAGCCTCGTCTTCTTCTTGAACGTTGGAGATGGACAAGGTGGCCGAATTGGAGGAAGAATCGATAGAACCTGAAAATCGTTCGGGGATTCCAGAAGGTCTCTCAGTATCTTTATAGATCACTGCTAGGGGTTTAGTGCCAGGTTTTTGCTGATACCAGCTCACATAACGATCAGAAATTCTACCGCCTTCCCTGATACAGGTGATCCTGATTGTTTCTCGAAGGGATACCGACAGAGAAGGTGGCTGAGTCATGGTGAACTGGGCCCAGGCACCTGCAGGGGACAGAAAAGGGATAAAATGCAATTGAGATACAACCCGAGGGAAATGTTTTAATTCAACTAAAGGAAAGGAAAAAAGGGAACACTTCCAGCAAAGTAGAAATCTTAAAATGGAAGAGAAGGAGATGCTTGATCTTTGCCAATCAAAGGGGATACTTTACCAGTGAAGTAAGTGAGGAGGAAGAGGAGGAAGAGAAACCGTTGGGCCATGGCAGAGAAATTGGCAAGGATTGATCTTCTGAAAACCAAGTTCCTTCTAGGTGGACCTCTTCTCCTCACGCTTAAGTTCAGCTGAAAGAAAGAGAGGCATGCAAATACCCTTCCTGTTTCCTCTTTTAAAGACCCTACATCTATTTCTAGGACAAGGGCAAGAGGTGGCTGGCAGGAGATTTCATTGGTGAGTCTCCACTGAAGGAGGAAGGAGGAGAGTCAAACTCCATCTCTCTTCCCATAACATCCAGAATTGATACGTCTTTAGGATTCCCAGATTTCAGCATGTTGGAACCTAAGCAAAGGATCTCATGGACAGGCGGACCATTGGAAAGAGGTGATCCCTACAGTAAGCTACTCCCATATTATGAAAGCCTTATAAGGACCAAAAGAACCTTGAATGGCCCCCAGAAGCATATTGGGAGCTAATGGAGCTCATGAAGCAAAGGTGTAACCTGATATCTTTTCGTCTACTGTCAGCTTGTGGTTCACTTCCAAGGCAACCCCATTGATAGCATGTTGCAGTAGCTCACTGGGGATGTGACCCAAGCATGTGTGACTATAAGCACTGTATCCTTGTCCAAGAAAGGATGCAACTCCTCCAAAACACAAATTGTGAAACTATCCTTCTGGGGTTGACTGTCATCTGGTTCTCAAACAGGAGACAGGATTTCAGATAGATCCCCTGTAATGGAAGGCGTGGTTGACCTTGAGGAAAGGAAGGAAGAGATGCTGCCTGGGAAACAATCAGATAAGAGTAGCAGGAGCCCAGAATTGCTTAATGGTCATAAGAAGAACCTAGGAAAGACCCACCCTTGAGGTTGACACCAATGGAACGTGGGAAGTTTCTACTTTCAGACTTACAAAGGTTACGTGAATATAGCCTTACAATGAAGTAGATTTAGTTTATCTTGAGGTGGAGGGCTGACTTCCCCTTTATGCCCACTGGCTCTGTTGCACATTGCGCAAGCACAATCAATATGAAGGATGGAAAATAACAACATCCAGAAGGTCCAAAACCCCAAAGACGTTCAATTGGGAGGGTGGAGTTGAAGTTTATTCTATCCCGTTCATCCTTACATCTCCCAGACAGAACCTCCCCAGTAACCAACTGGAATGGGGTCTTCCACCCCTCGCCCAGCATAGAAGCAGGAAGGCCAGGGCAGAAACAACCTAGAAACTGGACGTTTCCCACGATCCTAAGACAAATGATGGAATAGGAGGCACCAAGGTCTGATTGAGGTGTAGTTCACCCAAGAAGGAATGATACAGAGGGGAACAGTAAGTAAATTGAAAGAATGGATCAAATAACTATCAACCACACACAATCCACACACATTAGTCCACTTATATCATCTCCATTCCATGTTCTCCAAGACTGGTTTAATACCTTTTTTACAGCCCAACATCCAAATCTTTTATTCTTTACTAAAAATCAGCATGCGAAGCCACCTGTCCCAATACAAAGTGAAACTTCAGAGAAGGGTTAAGACAATTTCTTAGCTCTTTGGCAATTTCTCTTTTCACTGTGATTTGGGCACCCCCATCAGGCACAAACAGCAATAATCAGCCTCATCTTCTGTATGGAGGCTGGAGGTGGACGAGGGGCTGAATTGGACGAAGGGTCAGTAGAACTGGAAAAATCACTCAGGGATTCCAGAAGAGAAACAAAAATACCTTTGCAAATTAAAGGGATGTTTCCCAGTAGAAGATCCAGAATAAGAAGGCAAAGAGAAGCTGAGATTCCATCAGACAGAAATGCAGTTTATTAAGGTTAGGAAAGTAGAAAGGAGGAGAGGAGAGGTCCAAATTGCCACAAAACTAGAAATGTTCCTAGGAGGAGAATTAAACATTGAGCTCCACATAGGAAGCGATATCTTACCACTGGAGTAGGAGAGGAATAAGAACCCAAGGAGAAACATTTGGGCC
Organism: Bungarus multicinctus; assembly: GCA_023653725.1. Classification (NCBI taxonomy): domain Eukaryota; kingdom Metazoa; phylum Chordata; class Lepidosauria; order Squamata; family Elapidae; genus Bungarus; species Bungarus multicinctus. Next base: position 180,173,175 of record CM042836.1, read on the forward strand.
ATGGCAGAGAAGTGGGCAACAGTTATATTTCTGAAGGCAACATTTCATTTCAATTGCCCCTTTCTCTACTTCTAAATGAAGTTGCAAGAAGAGGTGTTGCAAAACAATGTAACTATTTTCTCCGTCTATCCTTTTTTTTAGGGGTCCCCTTCATTCATTCCTTCAACCACTGAAAAGGGGGTTCCCATAGGATCTCATTTGTAAGGCTCCCCTATGGGGTGGGGTTAGGGGGCTGAAATCTGTAAACTGCTCCCCCCAAATCAGGGAAGTGACCTGACTCCGAGGTTAATGCAGGGGGTGCTAAAAGCAAAGGGAGGGGCTTCACCCAACACACACCAACCCCTCCCCAAATTGAATTCAGCATGTGATCATCTCCACTAAGTGACCCGAGTTAGGGTGCTGAATGTACACCTTCCATACAGGTAGCCCTCAACTTACAACACAAGTGAGGAGGTTCTTACAGGAGTCACGTCCAATTTTACGACCGTCTTTGCCACGGTGCTTCAGCAAACCACCACAGTTGTTAAGTGAATCATGCAGTCATTAAAGGAATCTGGTTTCCCCCATTGACTTTGAAGAATCCTAGCTGGGGACGTCCTAGAAGGGGCTCACATGAGAAGAGGGAACTGAAACCATGTAAAACACAATCCCTGGCTATGTGCAGATCTTTTGCAAAACCACCTAACACCAATGTTGAGCAAAGGGTTCAAGGAAGGCTGAGCCACCTTCTGGTTTTTGTCACAGTTCCACATAAAGGGCAATCACTGTGCACTGATAATTGCTATCATAAGACAAACAATAATAGTCAGCCTCGTCTTCTTCTTGAACGTTGGAGATGGACAAGGTGGCCGAATTGGAGGAAGAATCATAAGAACCAGAAAATCGTTCAGGGATTCCAGAAGGTCTCTCAGTATCTTTATAGATCACTGCTAGGGGTTTAGTGCCAGGTTTCTGCTGATACCAGCTCACATAATGATCAGAAATGCTACCGCCTTCCCTGATACAGGTGATCCTGACTGTTTCTCTAAGGGATACCGACAGAGAAGGTGGCTGAGTCATGGTGAACTCCCCCCAGGTACCTGCAGGGGACAGAAAAGGGATAAAACGCAATTGACATACAACCCGAGGGAAATGTTTTAATTCAACTAAAGGAAAGGAAAAAAGGGAACACTTCCAGCAAAGTTGAAATCTTAAAACGGAAGAGAAGGAGATGCTTGATCTTTGCCAGTCAAGGGGATACTTTACCAGTGAAGTAAGTGAGGAGGAAGAGGAGGAAGAGAAACCGTTGGGCCATGGCAGAGAAATGGGCAAGGATTGATCTTCTGAAAACCAAGTTCCTTCTAGGTGGACCTCTTCTCCTCACGCTTAAGTTCAGCTGCAAGAAAGAGAGGCATGCAAATACCCTTCCTGTTTCCTGCCTTTTAAAGACCCTACATCTATTTCTAGGACAAGGGCAAGAGGTGGCTGGCAGGAGATTTCATTGGTGAGTCTCCACTGAAGGAGGAAGGAGGAGAGTCCAACTCCATCTCTTTTCCCATAACATCCAGAATTGATACGTCTTTAGGATTCCCAGATTTCAGCATGTTGGAACCTAAGCAAAGGATCTCATGGACAAGTGGACCATTGGAAAGAGGTGATCCCTACAGTAAGCTACCCCCATATCATGAAAGCCTTATAAGGACCAAAAGAACCTTGAATGGCCCCCAGAAGCATATTGGGAGCTAGTGCAGCTCATGAAGCAAAGGTGTAACCTGATATCTTTTTGTCTACTGTCAGCTTGTGGTTCACTTCCAAGGCAACCCCATTGATAGCATGTTGCAGTAGCTCACTGGGGATGTGACCCAAGCATGTGTGACTATAAGCACTGTATCCTTGTCCAAGAAAGGATGCAACCCCTCCAAAACACAAATTGTGAAACTATCCTTCTGGGGTTGACTGTCATCTGCTTCTCAAACAGGAGACAGGATTTCAGATAGATCCCCTGTAATGGAAGGCGTGGTTGACCTTGAGGAAAAGAAGGAAGAGATGCTGCCTGGGAAACAATCAGATAAGAGTAGCAGGAGCCCAGAATCGCTTAATGGTCATAAGAAGAACCTGAGGAAAGACCCACCCTTGAGGTTGACACCAATGGGACGTGGGAAGTTTCTACTTTCAGACTTGCAACTGTTACGTGAATACAGCCTTACCATGAAGTAAATTTAGTTTATCTTGAGGTGGAGGGCTGACTTCTCCTTGATGCAACCCTGGTTCTGTTGCACATTGTGCAATCATAATCAGGATGAAAGCTGGAAAATCACAACCTCAAGAAGGTCCAAAACCCCAAAGACGTTCTATTGCCAGAGTAGAGTTGAAGTTTGTTCTATCCCATTCATACCTATAGCTTCCAGACAGAACCTCCCCAGTAACCAGCTGATGACTTGAATGGAGTCTCCAACCCCTCGCCCAGCATAGAAGCAGGAAGGCCAGGGCAGAAACAACCTAGAAACTGGACGTTTCCCAGGATCCTAATAGAAATGATGGACTAGGAGGCACCAAGGTCTGGTTTTGGTGTAGTTCACCCAAGAAGGAAACGTAAGGGAGGGGAACTGTAAGTAAACTGAAAGAGTGGATCAAATAACAATCAACCACACACAATCACACAATCCACACACATTAGTCCACTTATATCATATCCATTCCATGTTCTCCAAGATTGTTTCGATGCCTTTTTACAGCCTGACATCCAACCCTTATATTCTTTGCTAAAATTCGGCATGCAAAGCCACCTGTCCCAATGCAAAGTGAAACTTCAGAGAATTTAAGACAATTTCTTAGCTCTTTGGCGATTTCTCTTTCCAATGTGATTTGGGCACCCCCATCAGGCACAAACAGCAATAATCAGCCTCATCTTCTGCACAGAGGCTGGAGGTGGACGAGGGGCTGAATTGGACGAAGGGTCAGTAGAACTGGAAAAATCACTCAGGGATTCCAGAAGAGAAACAAAAATGCCTTTGCAAATTAAAGGGATGTTTCCCAGTAGAAGATCCAGAATAAGAAGGCAAAGAGAAGCTGAGATTCCATCAGAAGAAATGCAGTTTATTAAGGTTAGGAAAGTAGAAAGGAGGAGAGGAGAGGTCCACATTGCCACAAAACTAGAAATGTTCCTAGGAGAATTAAACATTGAGCTCCTCATAGGAAGCGATATCTTACCACTGGAGTAGGAGAGGAATAAGAACCCAAGGAGAAACATTTGGGCCATGGCAGAGAAGTGGGCAACAGTTATATTTCTGAAGGCAACATTTCATTTCAATTGCCCCTTTCTCTACTTCTAAATGAAGTTGCAAGAAGAGGTGTTGCAAAACAATGTAACTATTTTCCAATTTTACGACCGTCTTTGCCACGGTGCTTCAGCAAACCACCACAGTTGTTAAGTGAATCATGCAGTCATTAAAGGAATCTGGTTTCCCCCATTGACTTTGAAGAATCCTAGCTGGGACATCGTAGAAGGGGCTCACATGAGAAGAAGGAACTGAAACCATGTAAAACACAATCCCTGGCTATGTGCAGATCTTTTGCAAAACCATCTGAGACCAATGTTGAGTGAAGAGTTCGAGGAAGGCTGAGCCGCCTTCTGGTTTTTGTCACAGTTCCACATAAAGGGCAATCACTGTGCTCTGACCACTGCTATCATAAGACAAACAGTAATAATCAGCCTCATCTTCTGCTTGAACGTTGGAGATGGACAAGGTGGCCGAATTGGAGGAAGAATCGATAGAACCTGAAAATCGCTCAGGGATTCCAGAAGGTCTCTCAGTATCTCCAATGATCACTGCTAGGGGTTTATTGCCAGGTTTCTGCTGTTACCAGCTCACATAGTAGCTAGAAATGCTACCCCCTTCCCTGATACAGGTGATCCTGATTGTTTCTCTAAGGGATACCGACAGAGAAGGTGGCTGAGTCATGGTGAACTGGCCCCAGGCACCTGCAGGGGGGAGAAAAAGGATGAAATTGATCTAAGATGCAACCCGTGGAAAATGTTTTAATTCAGCTGAAAGAAAGGAGAAAAGGGAATAATTCCAGTAGAAATCTTCCAAGGAAGAGGAGGGGATGCTTGACCTTTTCCAGTCAAGGGGATACTTTACCAGTGAAGTAGGTGAGGAGGAAGAGGAGGAAGAGAAACCGTTGGGCCATGGCAGAGAAAAGGGCAAGGACTGATCTTCTGAAACCAAAGTTCCTTCTAGGTGGACCTCTTCTCCTCACGCTTAAGTTCAGCTGCAAGAAAGAGAGGCATGCAAATACCCTTCCTGTTCCTGCCTTTTAAAGCCTCTAGATCTATTTCTAGGACAAGGGCAAGAGGTGGCTGGCAAGAGATTTCATTGGTGAGTATCTAATGAAGGAGGAATGAAAAAGTCGGAGATTCCAACCCCACCTCTCTTCATATAACAACAATAATTGACCTGTCATTAGGATGCCCAGATTTCTGCATGTTGGAACCTAAGCAAAGGATCTGATGGGCAGTTGGACCATTGGAAAGAGGTGGTCTATACAGTAAGCTGCTCCCATGCTATAAAAGCCTTATAAGGACCAACAGAATTTTGAATGGCCCCCAGAAGCATATTAGGAAATAGTGCAGTTCATCAAGCAAAGGTGTAACCTGATACCTTTTCATCTATAGTCAGCTTGTGGTTCACTTCCAGGGCAATCCCATTGAGAGCATGTTGCAGTTGTCCATTGGGGATGTGAGCAAAGCATGTGTGTCTGTAAGCATGGTATCCTTGTCCAAGAAAGGACGCAGCTCCTGCACAACACAAATTGTGCAACAATCCTTCTGGGGTTGACTGTCATCTGTTCCTCAAACAGGAGACAGGATTTCAGATAGGTCCCCTGTAATGGAAGGCGTGGTTGACCTTGAAGAAAGGAAGGAAGAGATGCTGCCTGGGAAACAATCAGATAAGAGTAGCAGGAGCCCAGAATTGCTTAATGGTCATAAGAAGAACTTTAGGAAAGACCCACCCTTGAGGTTGACACCAATGGGACGTGGGAAGTTTCTACTTTCAGACTTGCAAAAGTTACATTAATATAGCCCTACAATGAAGTAGATTTGTTTTATCTTGAGGTGGAGGGCTGACTTCCCCTGAATGCCCACTGGCTCTGTTGGACATTGCACAATCACAATCAGGATGAAGGATGGCAAATCACAACATCCAGAAGCCCTCAATTTATGACACAAGTGAAATTAGCAAGGAGGTTCTTACGTGAGTCACATCAAATTTTACAACCGTCTTTGCCATGGTGCTTAAGTAAACCACCGCAGTTGTTAAATGAATCATGCAGTCGTTAAAGGAATCTGGTTTCCCCCATTGACTTTGTTTGTAGAACCCAAGCTTGGAAGATCCAAGAAGGGGCTCACATGAAAAGACGGAACTAAAACCATGTAAAACACAATCCTTGGCTGTGTGCAGATCTTTTGCAAAACCATCTGAGACCAATGTTGAGTGAAGAGTTCAAGGAAGGTTGAGCCACCTTCTGGTTTTTGTCACAGTTCCCCATAAAGTGCAATCACTGTCCACTGATCACTGCTATCATAAGACGAACAATAATAATCAGCCTCATCTTCTGGTTGAACGTTCGAGATGGACAAGGTGGCTGAATTGGAGGAAGAATCATAAGAACCAGAAAATCACTCAGGGATGCCAGAAGGTCTGCTTGAATAACCATAGATCACTGCAAGGGGTTTAGTGCCAGGTTTCTGTTGATACCAGCTCACATAGTAGCTAGTAATGCTACCCCCTGCCCTGGTACAGGTGATCCTGACTGTTCCTCCAGGGGATACCGACAGAGAAGGTGGCTGAGTCATGGTGAACTGGCCCCAGGCACCTGCAGGGGGAGAATAGTTATGAAATGCATCTGAGATACAACCAGAGGGAAATGTTTTAATTCAACTAAAGGAAAGGGAAAAAGGGAACACTTCCAGCAAAGTAGAAATCTTCCACGGAAGAGAAGGAGATGCTTGATCTTTGCCAGTCAAGGGGATACTTTACCAGTGAAGTAGGTGAGGAGGAAGAGGAGGAAGAGAAGTTGGGCCATGGCAGAAAAAAGGGCAAGGACTGATCTTCTGAAAGCAAAGTTCCTTCTAGGTGGATCTCTTCTCCTCACGCTTAAGTTGATCTGCAACAAAAAGAGACATGCAAATACCCTTCCTGTTCCTGCCTATTAAATCCCCTAAATCTATTTCTAGGACAAGGGCAAGAGGTGGCTGGCAGGAGATTTCATTGGTGAGTCTCCACTGAAGGAGGAAAGGGAAGGGCAGACTCCAACCTCACCTCTCTTCCCATACACCCTGAGTTGATCTGACTTTAAGATGCTCAGATTTCAGCACCTGGGAACCTAAGCAAAGGATCTGATGGACAAATAGACAGATATTGGAAAGAAGTGCAGTAAGCTGCCCCCCATGCCATGAAAGCTATAGAAGCACTACTAGAAGCATATTGGGAGCTAGAACAGCTCATGAAGCTCAGGTGTAACATTGCCTACTGAAGGGAGTCCCCCTCCCCAGAATGAGGAATAAAACATGAGACAGCAAATAATCTAAACACAATACAAATAATTAAATCACAACCATTTACACAAGGGAAGAGAAGCCCTGTCTGGCTGATTGCTAAAGCTCACACCCCAGTCAAGCTCAGGTGTAAACACTTGAGGTAAGCCTAACCACAAAGAATGCAATTAGCACTAGAATGTAGTGAAAGAGCAAACACAGTAGCTGTTGCTTGTTAATCCAGTAACCAGAACAAACAGACGCAGGAACTAGCCAGATTTCTCAACTCTGCTTCTTTTCAGGAACAGAGGTTAACCTTTTTTCCTTCCAAACAAAGCTGAATAGGGGAAATTATCCCTTGGTGACATTTAATAGGATTAAATGTCACCAAGCACAGAATTAAAGGTCACCCAAAACCAGTTTTAGACTAAAACTCAGAAAGGGTACATGCCGTCTCCAGGGGGGCATTTCATCAGGTTCGCCTGATTCGACAGATGCGGCTCTTTCTGGATCGGGATGCCTTACGCACAGTCACTCATGGCCTGGTCACCTCCCGACTGGACTATTGTAACGCCCTCTACATGGGGCTCCCGAATGGGAGCATCCGGAGACTTCAACTGGTACAGAATGCGGCCGCGCGGGTGGTTATGGGGGCGTCAAGATTCGCGCATGTGATGCCCCTCCTGCGCGAGCTGCATTGGTTGCCAGTGGCCTCTCGGGTGTGCTTTAAAATTTTGGTGTTAACTTTTAAAGCGCTCCATGGCATCGGACCAGGATATTTACAAGACCGCATTCTGCCATTTTCCTCCCACCGTCCGGTGCGCTCCCACAGGGAAGGTCTCCTGCGGGTCCCGTCGGCATCTATGTGCCGGCTGGTGACCCCGAGGAATAGGGCCTTCTCTGTGGGGGCGTCTGCCCTCTGGAATGGGTTGCCCCCGGATTTACGGACAGCCACGGACCTGGGGACCTTTAGGTGTGCTTTGAAAACCTGGCTTTTTGACCAGGCCGACTTGGGCTGATTTTAGTTTTGGGGTGTTTGGTTTTTATTAAATTTTAGGGTTTTAGAGTAGGGTTTTAAATTTGTTTTCAGCCAGGGTTGGGTTTAATTTAGTTTTATTGTTTCACATATTTATTGTTTTAATCTGTACGGCTGTGCACCGCTCCGAGTCCTTCGGGAGAGGAGCGGTATATAAATAAATATTTATTATTATTATTATAAACTCACATTTGAATGTCAATCTTTCTAGCTAGCCAAGAAGCCTTGCTGAATTTCACTCATCTTGGTTGCTCATTAAAAGCTTCTTTCCAGAAGCTGTGCTTCGTTATTTCTTCGAAGCGCTGATTGGTTGGTCCTGGCTGGAAGAATCCCAACAGGAGAGTATTTTCCTCCCAACAATTCAGACACCTTTTCAACTACTTTCAGCTTGTGGATTGTCTTCAAGGGCAACCCCATTGAGTGCATGTTGCAGTAGTCCATTTTGGAGGCGACTAAAGCATTTGTGGCCATAACCCTGCATTCTGGTTGCGAGAAGGGATGCCACTGATACGTCCAACAAAGTTGTTCAAAAATCCTTCAGGTATAACCATTCACTTCTCAGACAGAAGCCACAATTTCAGGAAAATTCTCTGTAATGGAAAGCATGGTTGACCTTAAGAAAAAAAGAGGAAAATATGCTGTCCAGGGAACAATCAGATAAGAGTAGCAGGAGCCCAGAATTGTTTAAGGGCCATTGGGAGAATCTTGGGAACAACAACCCAGCCTAATAAGTCCAAGCAATTAAAAGTAGCAGTAGGAAGTTTGTCCTTTTTGCACTTCTTCCAAAGTCTTACAAAAAAGATGTTGAGACTTTGGAAGAAGTACAAAGAAAAGCAACTAAGATGAATAAGGGCAGTGGTGGGATTCAAAAATTTTTATTACCAGTTCTGTGGGCGTGGCTTGGTGGATGTGGCATGGCTTGGTAGGCGTGGTAGGGAAAGGATACGGCAAAATCCCCATTTTCTCCCCACTCCAGGGGGAAGGTTACTGCAAAATCCCATTCCTTCCCCACCCCACTAACCTGCTTTCCAGCTCCGTTCTCCTGTGCAGGGCAACCAAAGAAGACCTAGCCAATCAGCTGGGACTCTGGAGGCAGAGAAGAGATGGGGGTGGGGCCAGTCAGAGGGGGTATTTGCCAGTTCTCCAAACTACTCAAAATTTCCGCTACCGGTTCTCCAGAACTGGTCAGAATCAGCTGAATAACACCTCTGATTAAGGGCCTAGAGGAAAAAAACATACAGAGAACAGTAGTCGGAATTGGTTGTGGCTAGTCTAGAGACAAGAAACACCAGGGGTGACATGACAGCAGTATTTCAGTATTTGAGGGGCTGCTGCAAAGAAAAGGGGGTCAACTTATTTTCCAAAGCACCAGAAGGCAAGACAAGAAGCAATGGATGGAAACTAATCAAGGAGAAAAGCAACCTAGAACTAAGGAGGAATTTCCTAACAGTGAGGACAATTAACCAGTGGAACAGAAGTTGTCTTCAGAAAGTTGTGGGTGCTTCAACACTGGTGGTTTTGAAACAAGAGACTGGACAGCCACGTGTCTGAAAATATATAGGGTCTCCAGCTTGAGCAGGGGGTTGGACTAGAAGACCTCCAAGGTCCCTTCCAGCTCTAATTCTGATTGAGATTGAGATGTGCAAGATTCTGTCATTTGAGCTTTGCAATGAAGAAGATTTAGTTCATCTTGTCTGGTTTGCCAGATCCTCGCTTCGCTTTTTCCATAGCTGGTTCAACTCAAGACGCTCTAGTTTTTTTTTATTATTTATTTGCATTTTTTATACTGAAAATTGTTCTGCATGGCCCCTTCTATACTCAGCCACCTGCCACGACGTGAGGCTTGTCAGCACTGATGAGGAAGGTTTTGTCCCAGTTCTTACATTGGATTGGATCGGTGTGCAAATAAGCTCAATGTGCGAGATGAATTGTTATGATCAGCCTTGGCTTCTGCTTGAATGTTACAAATAGACCGAAGGGAAGATTTGAACAAAGAGACACAGAACTGTAGAATCACTCAGGGATTCCCAGATGGACATGTAGGTAGTCCTCAACTTACAAACCACTCGTGTAACGTTAAGTGTGTATTTTTGTCCAGGTTTTTTTGGGGCACGTCCACCATATAGTTGAATGAAAAGAAGGACTAGGGGGTGACACAATAGCAGTCTTCCAATATCTCAAGGGCCTGCCACAAAGAAGAGGGAGTCAAGCTATTCTCCAAAGCACCTGAAGGCAGGACAAAAAGCAACGGATGGAAACTAATCAAGGAGAGAAGCGACTTAGAACTGAGGAGAAATTTCCTGACTGTTAGAAGAATTAACCAATGGAACAACTTGCCTCCAGAAACTGTAAATGCTCCAACACTGGAAGTTTTTAAGAAGAGATTGGACAATCATTTGTTTGAAGTGATGTAGGGTTTCCTGCCTAGAAAGGGGGGGGCTGGACTAGAAGACCTCCAAGGTCCCTTCCAACTCTGTTATTCTCTTCTCTTCTACTCTACTTGACTCTACTACTCTATTCCATTTGCAGTGATTCAATTAACATATGGGGCAAAAATGGTCATAAAATCGGACACCACTCACTTAACAATTGCCCTATTCAGCAATGGAAATTCTACTCGCCATTGTGGTCGTACTCCTCCTTTCCCCCTGCCCCAATTCATTGGCAAGTTGAGATGCATTAAATTTTGAAAGAAGCAAAGCCATTCAGTCTCAACAGGTGCTTTTTCAAAGAGGCATGGACT